>DWPT01005582.1:0-12113 GCA_018251895.1 Agathymus mariae mariae
ATTTTATGAGTATTGTATAGATTATGTATGTTAGTAAAATGTTTTTTTTTTATTTTCTCCATTCTAACTTGACAGTCGTATAAATACCTAATTTGATCTCAATAATTGACGTTATCGCAGGCCCCAAGTCAAGAATTCCTCGGTATATCGCTGGAAGACAACCCAGGGGAGTGTCTCGAGCCGGACGCGTCCGTGACGGCGACGTGGCGCTACCGGCTGATGTTGCGGGCGCTGCTCGCCGTCTGCGGCGAGAATCTCACCTCTACTTTGGTTCGACAGCAGCTCCTCGTCAAGGTACTATAATTAATTCAGATTATTTTTTGATGTAACGCTTCACAAAACGTGTATGCAGCTACTGATTTGTTTGAATTAGGTAAATCTTCCTAGTTGTGTAGTTATATATATCAAGTCAAGACCTCACTCGATTCGATTCTCGCCTTAGTCTAAACTTTCACTAACTTTCAAATAAAAGTTTGTTATTCCACTATTATCTTTAGTGTAATTGGTTATATTTATACTTACATAACTGGATAGATTAATAAAAAAATATCCCAGAATGAGTTCTGTGCAAACATTTGGACCACATTTATTTATGCCAGTGAATTTTTAGTAACTGGTTTATGAGTCGCGTGGCTTGATAATAGATCGGTATTTGGCTTCGGTACAAAAGTACTTGCGTGCGTATTAACATTATAAACGCCCGTTGCAATGTCAACAGAGCGTATCCGAGGTGGCGCTGTCAGTGAAGACTGCAAAGGAAGGCGGGCGAAGTCGCGCGCTGTGCGCGGGCGCCGAGCGGCTGGCGGCGCTGTTGCGCGCGCGGCCCGCCGCGCTGCCGCTCGCGCTGCACAGATACGTGCACGACGTCGACGTCAAGTACGTGTCGCAAAATGTTGAATTACAATACGTAATATTACAATTAACTATTTTATTCGAAAAATATATGATATACATAGTCATATATTCATCATATCATCAATCATTTATTCAGTCCGTCACGACTAAAATAATTATTTCAATTTAGTCAATGTTCATGTTCATATTAATTTTTTTGAAGAAATGTTTTGTTGATCTGTTTGTATTGTCAATGATTGCAGGCCGTATTTATTTTGGACTTCAGTCTTATAAATTTTTATACAGTTTCAATTTATAATATATTTTCAATCACCAGATCTTGCATGTTCTTCGCATCGAATACATTACCTCTAAAAATTAACTTCATTGGGGTCGACAATGCCGTAATACCAGCCATGTTTAAGGTAACTTTAAATAAAATGTATTAAATACATAATATACTTAGTATTTTATTCACATTTTGGTACATGATAATAATCTTTTGTATTCATCTAGGTTGGTGATGACCTGCGACAAGATTCGTTAGTACTGCAAGTGATCAAGGTGATGGACAGTTTATGGCTTCAGGCTGGACTCGACTTGCGGATAGTAACATTCCAAGCTCTACCAACAAGCAACAAGCGAGGTAATAGATAAAGCCGTGTAAGTTTACTACTGATACAATGAGCCACACTCATTATGTGCGGGCACTCTTATACAACAATTTGTAAATATTGTCATATGTTCTGCCAGGAGAACAAACAGTCTGGACATGTACAAAGCTGTAGAGACAGAACCACCAACTTATTTATTTTGAATAACAATGTTATAATATTATACAATGAAGTAGTTATGATTATGGCCTTGATTATAATAAACGTAATAATATATTTTGTCAGCTTAAGATGCCGTGCCAATATCACTGTCAGGTTAATGTTTTGTGGCAACATTTGACATGTATGTCAATGTAAATAAGGAACCACCACATTTATTTAATAAATTCCTTTACCCTTGGAAAGGGTACACTGTCTCGGGTGGACTTCGACTATATATCATATATAATATGTTTATTAATTAGCAATATACATGATGACATTAGACAACTACATCTCAATTTATGTTAATTTAAATCTTCATTTGTTAAGCTAGTATTAGATAATTGTTCAACCCGATCGAAGTAAGGGCGGGCCAGTAGAATAATATTAATATGGTTTCTATGAATGAATTATATCAATTATTAACCTATTCTACATTTGTAATGGTAAGAATATTGTCCACATTAAATTCCTGTTAGATGAAGTAATGGTGTATTCGATGATGTTACTTGTTGATTTTTACAAGCAACACGTTACTTGTTTAATGAACGTGAATTGTTTCTTGTAGACTGTTACCTAGTCTGTAGCATGGAAAGATAGATAAGATACATACTTAGTATTCACATACCTAAATCTATCTTCCTCTCTTATCAAAAGTTCTAGAATTCATCCATGAGCAATTCTGTATATTCCTTATCCGTTTGCAATCTGGATTCCGAACGAGAATAGTGCCATAATAGTGATATTTTCAATGCCATACAATAATATAACGTTGTATAATTGAAGGTATGATAGAAATAGTATCGGAGGCGGAAACTCTGAGGGCGATACAGACGGAGTGGGGTTTGACGGGTTCGTTCAAGGACAAGCCGATAGCCGAGTGGCTCGCCAAGCACAACCCCTCTGAGCTGGAGTACCAGCGAGCGAGGGATAACTTTACCGGTTAGTTACATACATTCTTCACCACTTCACCAAACTTCATCATCGTTCTGGCCTGTGATCGTCGGTGTAGCTGTCACTCTACGAGGCATGTTGGGTTTCGGTTAAATTAAAACCAAAAACCCGAACCGTGCAATTTGACTATGTACTTACTTATAGTCGTGATATAAATTAAGTTTTATCATGTCGATAAAGTATGGTTACTATCGGTTTGGATGTCCATACAGACGAGAAAGACACACAAAGTGGTGACAGAGGGTGGGGTGGGGGGTTACACGCCCAGATCGGTAACAGCATTCTATCGGGCGAGGGCACGGCAGTACATGCATGCGTATTTAGTTATAACGTTGGTATTATCAAGTATCGTAGCCGCTGTGTTCAGTTAGGGCTGCGGTACAATATGTATACGTTGTATCAAAAGAGACATTGGAACATGTGCACAGCGTCGTGCGCGGGATACAGCGTCGCGACGTACCTGCTGGGCATTTGCGACCGGCACAACGACAACATCATGCTGAAGACGTCCGGCCATCTGTTCCACATCGACTTCGGCAAGTTTCTCGGAGACGCGCAGATGTTTGGCAATTTTAAAAGGTAACGAAAATTAAGTGTTTGCAACGTGAAATTATACATAAGGATTACTTTGATTCATTCATGGCGAACACACATGAAAGTTCTGGATTTCACAATAACTTCTTAACACATCAGGGACCGAGCGCCGTTCGTACTGACCCACGACATGGCGTATGTAATCAACGGCGGCGAGCGGCCCACGCAGCGCTTCCAGCACTTCGTGGAGCTGTGCTGCATGGCGTTCAACATCGTGCGTGCGCATCACGACCACATCCTCGACTTGTTCGCGCTGGTAAACAACATTATAGAGGACGACTCCACATCGTAAAAACTATAATAAAAATAAAGTAAATGCTCACACACATACACGTTTACATTCAGATCCCCGGGTAGCATGAATGAACACGAAAGACACGACACAAACGTGGAAAATTTGAAATATAAATATTTATCTGCCGTATAGGCATTGGTTTAGAACTCTTATCCCACTTTTACCCCCCATCTCTCCCTAGAAATGGTGGATCTGAGTTTCCTCTAAACATATCTGATCAATGTGAAGTCCAACCACAGTGCAAGAGCATGTATTGTTTCGTCTCCGTGATGACGGAATAAAACCAGACGTCAAAGGCGATATCTGTAAACTGTATCAGATCCGAGGCAACATTTCCACTCACCATATAAATTTAGTGACTGTACTGTATGTGCGTAGTTCGACCGTTTTTACTGGTATGTCCGCGCCGTAGATGGCGATGTCCGGCGTTCCCGGCGTGACGAGTGCGGCCGTCGGCTACGTGCGCGCCGCGCTGCTGCCGGCCGTCACCAACGCGGAGGCGGCCGCCGCGTTCGCTAGACTCATACACTCCTCGCTTAAGAGCAAGTAGGTATTTGACTGGTACAATTATTTTAATTAATCGTCTCGATACTGGATTTAAAATTGTTCGTCATGACTTAATGACTTAATTTATGTAACAGTTCACTGTAATCATAAAACATTAGCTTGGTGATATGTTTATTTAGAATATCTATTAAAGAAAAACATTTAATCTCAATGTGACATTACATGGCAACATTATTGATATGTTGTTTATTCATAGGAGTGAATTTGGATTGCATCCACAATGGCCATATAGCTACAGTGAACTTTATAACTAGATTCCCTTGCCTTATTGTGGTAATTAGTTGTTTTTTGGTAACAGATTCACGCCCATAAACTTTTTCTTGCACAACTTGGCGCAGCTGCGCGCGAGCGGCGACCAGGGGACTAGCACCTCGGAGTTACTCTCGTTCATGCCCAGAACGTATACGTAAGTAACACACGCGATGCAAAAGGTATCGCTTAACACTTGAATTGGTATTGAAATCGTGTTAAAAGGCTGTTCTGTACCAGTAGAGTTTGGCGATCTACAAAATCATGTTATGGATATGAAACTTCGGATCTGGATACGGATATGGATATTAGAATAATATTTTACCGGTTTCAGTAACGGTTATATATATTAAATTATTTGTAATGATGCGATTGTTTCGGATAATTTTGGTTACGGATATTAGTCATCTATATCGGATTTAGGAATCGGAAAAAAATTACATATATAATGTTTTACAAGGTACCACTTTGACTTTATTTTCAGGTATTATCTGGTATTACAATCATAGAAAAGAACAATAGCCTTAAAATTTAATATTAAAAAAGTCTTAAAATGAGAGCGACGTGGCTGGTGTATCGGTTCGGCCGGCGTAAACATGGCATAACGTGTTTCAATTTGACTCTGTCATCATCCGAAATTATTCGAAACTTTTTATCGGATTCGGTTACGGTTACGAATATATTTTTATTTCGAACATCCGATAGTTTCGGTTAAGGTAACGAAGCTCCACAACATCCCTACTTGCAATAATCTAATGAGGTTGGTTTTGTCTCAAAGATGGATAGAACTTGTGCATATCCCAGACACTGCCAAAAACAGTTTAATTAATTTTATTTATATTGCGGACACAGCATGGCTCAAGAAGGTCGTCTAGTGCGCGTAGAGTGCCTGAGCTACGAGAAGCGCTACGATCCTGAAAAGCACTACGTGTACGCGCTACGCGTGTATCGTCAGGGGCAGGCCACGCCCTCCGTACTCTACCGTTCCTACAAGCACTTCACCGAACTCTACCAGAAGATATGTCTACATTTTCCCCTCGCGAAGGTGCATAGGTGAGTCCTCAAGCTATTATTGACTAACAGTTTGAATACATTGTCGTTTCGGTAATAATTGGCTTTAGTCGATTATAATAAGCTTTATGTCTATTAAATATGAGTCTGAATTTATATTAAAATATTTTAATTCGGGGATCAAGTTGACTTATTAGTATTAACTTAGTATTAGTGTTGACTTATTATAGCCTTATTAGTAGGAACATTTCTAGAGCGGCCCCTTACTTCTCAGGACACGTTAAGTTTTCAATTCCTAGTTTCAAAATATACGCTAATCTATGTCGGAACTCTACGTACGGCATAAGAAACTTTCGACACTTGCATTGGCCTCTAACCCCTCCACCAATGCCAACTGAAGCAACTTGTGGAATATATTCCAAGCATCTATTACGAAAACTGTTTCGTAATCCGCATTACTAATGAATTGAAGTCATCACATGGCATTGTCCTTACAAGCGGTGGAGAATGGTGGAGCTTGGCTGCTAATCTTTTTAGAACTATGTGAGTCGTAGCGGTGGCTCGGCATAGCCTCGAGCTGGTACGGATTGTTAGGAATAAAATAATGTATAGTTATATACAACAATATATTGTGCTAGTGAACTGTTGCAAAGTAAATGAATACTAATTTGATCATTTGATAACATCTTGTGTAGACAAATAACGTGATTCGACTAGAATTAGATCGATCGCATTAATACGTTATACATAACATTAATTAATTAGCGGTGCTCGTTATAATCAGTACTGATTATACAATATCGAGTTAATAGTAATCATTGAGTTCATGCCTCACTGTTATCTTTGTCGTTATTTGTCAAGTTGCCAACATTGTATCGTAGATCCATGTTCTTCTGTTTAGAATTGTGAACGTTGGCTCCGGCTGTTCTGGTCATTTGTTGTCTGTGTTGTGATATCATGTCCCAGCTGCTGCCAACATCGGCGGGTTTTGCAAAGCTTGTATTCCCTGTGTTATCATCGTTGTTGGGTACGGTTTCGGAGTTAGCCGAATAGGGCGGAGGTCCGGTACTCCGGCTGATGGAACTTTCTAGGGAGTTCCTGGAATTTTGCGCAGGATTTTGGGATAGCGTGTTCGCGTTTGTTTGCACTCGTTGAGTTGTTTTTTGAAATTGCGGTGGTAGTGGCGCCTCGCGTTGGTGTCGGGCACGTTGCTCTGTTTGATTGTTGTCGGTTGTATTTTGGGGCGTACTTTTCTGTTCAATTGTTGCCTGCTGTTTGGGCCGTGGAGCGAACCACTTTTTCTTTCTTTGTTTCTCCCTTTCCTTAGCTTCCTTCGCTTGTTGCTTCTCCCTTTCTTTCCGTAATTTCTCTTGTTTTTCGCGTTCCTGTGCTGCCAACTTTTCCCTCTTCTTCTGTTCAATCAGTTGCTCTTTTTCCAACTTTTTCTGTGCCTTTGATTGATTTTTTGCGTTTGTTGCTCCCGGAGATATATTTTGAAAACCTATATTGGGAGTACTCTTTCTCAGTTCGGTCGGGACGCTTTGAACCTCGCTAATGTCCCCGGTACTTTTCGATGGTCTTACGTTTCCAGCGACATGTGTTTGCGTACTGGGTGGTAGCTTTACCATCGACGGCGTAATTGTCTTATTGGTGTTAAGGTATTTGATATCTCCTGTAAAATTTTAATTGACTTAGATACACACAGTGTACGATAGATAAAACGGTGAATTCTATGATTGTTATCAAATATTTATATATTTAAAATCGTTGTGTTGTTAACAATCAACATTCATACCTTATCTTTTATTGTAGAAATTAAATTTTGTGCGGAGTTTATTATTGTTTCAATGAGCAAAGAATAAACGAACACATTGAATTTGTAACGTTATTTTAAGCTCACGTGATAATTTGAGAACCTTTGAATTAGTTAAAAAACCACTAACAATTTGCAAATTGCTACAATGCATTCATGAAACCCGTGGTGCTCACTAACGAAATAGTTGATCGTGAACATTCTAACTCGTTGGTATCTCGACACATCTGTAGCGCAGGTGGTACTGGGTTAGCGAGTGGAGAGTCCCGGGTAGGATTCGCTATGTGTGCGGTCATTTGTAGTATCAGATAAGTGCTTATTTTCGGGTATTGACTGTTTGTGATATCTCTTTCATGCATAATGACGTTACTTTCAATGGAATCCTACGGTGTGAGTGCTATCTACTCGATGATTGTGATGGTCTGTGGCGTCTTAACACCAGGAGGAGTTATGTCTGTGTGCCACAGAATAACCACTTACCAAAACATTCATCTTTGCTGGTTCTGTATGCACCCACGATGGATACTTGTGGAGCTACACCGGAGTGTTTGCCGTTCTCCTTGTTCGACGTCAGGTTCAGGGACGCCTTAAATCCTTTGAATCTCATCATCACTATCGTACAAAATATTCCACAGAACAACGCTATCGTTGATAAGTACGTTACGAACGTGTCGGCTGAAATTAGATTACATTGGATGATTCATATTTTCAATAATAATAAATTAAAAGACATTGAAATTTTTGTATTACCGTTTATGCAAGACTGGTGTTCGTTTAAGATCTTCAAAGTGTAATGTAGCCGTCCGCAACAAGTGGTAAATTCGGTTTTGGAATGTTTTTTAGTTTTTTGTTAGTGTTTTTTTTTTTACTTTGGAGCCTATTGAGAAAAAAAGATGAGGTCACGATGGGTGCATTGAATAAAAATACAATCGCGACCAGAGGCTTTGGTTAAACCTGGTGTAATTGACCGGTGCAGAGCTTCGAACTTAATCATTTTATGATGTTTGTTTCAATTTAGTACATATGTGATATTTTAAGATGAATGATCGGGTGATCTAACTGTATTTGCTCAAAACTGATTGCTCCTCTTACTAATGCGACAGATCCTTTTCTCTGAAGCGTAAGAGATAACGCATTAGCCTTTGAAGACGCGTCCAAACGTTTGAATGAATATTTGGGAGTAAGACGGAACGTGCTATACTCACGATTATTGAAGTTTCTGACAACCACCATTATTTATATTACACTGGTATTATTATTGTTTTCGTTAACAAATTATGTGCTTTCTTCATTGGCGTTTGAATCGATACTTGTATTTCGATGATTAGATTGTTAACAAAGTGTCAGCCATGTTGTGAGTAATGACCATAATCTAATCGGATACGATTTGTTTTATGTTGATTGCGTCGAGTACGAAAATCCACGTTGGAGGTTGTCGATACGAATGGTTTTTACGTCACACGTTAGATTTAATTTTTATTTTAGTATACATTCATAGTTTTAATTAATAGAATCAGTATATTTTATTACACAGCGTCTGAATAATGTTTCCTTTTATGACCTAACGAGTCTAATGGCGCTATATATAAAAACAACGATCAGGTCTTCCTACGCCACCGCTCTCTCGGCGGATGTGGCGGAACCTGCGGGCCCTAAGCATCATCTTTTTCACCCGGACATGAACTCAGGTGTACTAGCGTCTCCTAGTGGAAGCGGAGGCGCTGTTTATCAGAGGGGGTGGGGATACATCCATCAAGCCAAATGGCTTATACCCAACGGCTTGACACTTATAGCCATTATGGTCAAGCCGTTGCTTATAATATTTAAGTTATAGTGAATTAGCTAGAAAATGTTTTGTGGGTTTCCTTGATGCAGAGAGCACGTCAATATTGGTTACATACATGACAGGAACTACGGGAAGGTTACATTTAGCTTATATGATAAGGATATTTCATCACAGTGTTTGTGTGGATATCATGTTGTCGTACTCTCGAATATACTTTAGCATTTACTTATTATTATTATTATATTATTAGAATTTACTTTTTACTTAACGAAAGTGATTTGTTACTGTTCGTGTCGGGAAGTCTTCCGTCCGGTCTGCACGTCGGCCGTTCGAACACGCGCATAGTGGCAGAGCGCCGGTTCGGAGACGTGCAGGCGTTCCTCACGTCGCTGTTCAGCCTCGCGGACGAGATCGCGCACTCCGACTTGGTCTACACGTTCTTCCATCCGCTGCTGCGGGACCAGCAGGATGTCGAGCCCCAGAGGATGAAGCACAGGGGTAAGAGCGAACTGCACGAGGATCGGTCATTGTGCCCCATACACTTTTGCAACACCAGGCATGATGCAGACTTGTTGCCGGACAAAAAGGAAACGATAAATAAAGCTACTTGTTAAATGTATTTAATACTGCAACCAAAACATGTTAAAACACATCACGTTTGACCTTTGAAGCGAGAGTAGTGCAATCCAGGCAGATTAAAAACTCTAAATCAGTATTGGCGCCATTGAGCTAGGTCATATAGAGAGGAACTGCGACCATGTCCGTTGTATGTACGTGTAGGTGAGTCGGTGGAGGCGGAGAGCAGCGGGTCGGGCTCGCTGAAGCTGTCGGTGCAGTACGCGGGCGGCGTGCTCGCCGTGCTCATCCTGCACGCGCAGTCCCTGGCGGCCACGCCCCAGGGGTTGCCGCCCAATCCATACGTCAAGGTAACATATATATATATAGTAATACCGAAAAGAAAGTTTTGTGCAGTTTTATTTCCTTTTGCTTGTATTGTCTGTTGATGAGTTTTTGGTATTAGGAATAAAATTTATTAGCAAACATAGCGTTATTTATTAGTTATGGACGAATTTCTATGTTTAATCCAATAATAATAGTTTAGGTCAGGTAACAGTACGTTAAGGTCCAATATCTCACTAGATACATTTTGATAATTACAGCCTAACGATTACCTCAATAACGTTTTTCTATGAACTACTAAAGTACTTCGTGCTAGAGTGCGTACGGTACCAGAGCTGACCATTACCCACTACTGAATACCCGATAGTCAGCTCAGTCGGCAGGGACCCTTCCCGTCGAGTTTGTGTGCAACACCGCACCACAATGAAACGTAATGTGCCTGATTGTGGATGTGTGAACTTTTGCGTAATTACTAGTAACGTTTACAAAATTAACGCCTGACGCTTACAAATAGCACGAAATCCGAAACAAGTGTTGTTCATATTTATTAGGCATTTACTAATGCTATATTTACTTTACAATTAAAAATTAGCTTTATATATTTTTACAGGTGTACCTAGTACCGGATCCAACCAAAGAAACGAAACGGAAGACGCGTGTGTTGAAGCGAAACTCCCACCCCTCCTTCATGGAGATGCTGGAGTACCGGCTGCCCCTGGAGGTGGTGACCAGCCGCAGTCTGCAGGCCACAGTCTGGCACTACGACTCGCTGCAGGAGAACCAGTTCTTGGGCGGAGTCGTCATACCCCTGAACTCGATACCGCTCAGACAGGAGACGGTCGCGTGGTACCCGCTAGAGTACATACCGCGGTAACTAGTGCTGACCCGCTCCGCGCTCTGGAGCAGTGATATACCTCTCGGTAATAGGTAGTGTTCGTAGACGTATACCTGACGCGTGCGTAACAGGTGTGTAGTTGCACGCTTGACATGACAACACTTACTTCAAAGTCTTATGTCATTTTTTCATGTAACGACAGATATGTCCTGTGAAATGCGATCTCCATATTTTTCGTCCAGTTTTATAAAACTATAAATCAACTTTTTTTTTTACAAATTTTCATGATGTTACATGATTAAAATATTTCACGGTCACAGCGTTTAAATCATATCCAATCCTTGCCTAATATATGAGTAGCCTTCAATCTTCTGCTGATTTAATTTCACTGATTTATTACTGAAGAAACGTTATTCGATACGAAGGTGGAGATCGCCTGTTACGACATGTGAGATTTCGTTACAAAATGACATTGGTCTGCGAGGTGATACGTACCGCGACGAGCGCGGCAGGCCCGCTGTCCAGTAATCGGTACAAAGTATACGTGTACATGTACCTATCCGGCAACAGGTATATACAGTTTCGTGTGTTCGTTTGTTTGTGTACATATATATGTAATGGACTTTAAACTCCTGTAGTCATACCGTGTGGAGTTGCAACATCAGTATCCGGCCGGTGGCCGGTGGTGGTGGCCGCTGTGGTCGTAATGTTTACACAATTACACGTTTTTGTATATGAATGTATTGAAAATTGTTATGCCGTCAGTTTCACTCCATACTTCGACAACCAGAAACGACACAATATTGATTTTTCTTTATTCAGGCACATGGAAATGTAAGGCGGTATTTTAAATAATTGATAGAGTTGTTTTCATAAGTCAATTCTTTTTTTCAATTATTAGAAGACATAAAAGACGAATTGGAAATCTTATGAAGTCTCTTTTTTGTCATATGTTTTACACAGTTATTGTTCAGTTGGTGGATCGAAACGACATATGACGTCATGCGCCATGTGTCTTATAATTCCAAAATTTCGTAATTGTTACACGTAATTCGTACTTTTATGAAATTTAAGCCGCATCAATTAATTATTTTCCAACTAAATGTGAAAATCAAGTTTACACGTCACATATATTTCATTTAAAACACTAAGATACTCTTTATACCTAACGTAATACCTTTATGACAGTCTCGGTGCCAAAGTATACGGTTGCATAAATATACATCGCGGACGAACTGTGCCCGGGCGTGACCGGCAACACCGGCAACATATCATTATCACTAAGGCGCGAACGTTCAGTAATGATCCTGGATCGCTTTCTTCATTTACTTTTTTCAAACAATTCACAGACAAAGTAACTAGGAGCAGGTTTTGAAAAAAAAAAAAATGTTCTCTCTCCTGCCCGCGTCAAAATTAATAATGCCATCTCACTTTTTTTCACTTTTCTTTTTTTAAGCTCG
>DWPT01005583.1:0-12112 GCA_018251895.1 Agathymus mariae mariae
TCAGAATAAGATGTCTATTAGAAGAAAAGCAATTGTTAGACACGTTGGACGAGGATGCCAAAAATATCGACAAAAAAGTTACTCGCAAGCCAAATCACTCATTGTACAATGCATCACCGATAAACACTTGGATCTGATAAAAGATGTTACAACAACGAAAGAAATGTTTGCTACGTTGTGCTCTATTTTCGAGCGGAAATCCATGTTAAGCCGTATACATCTAAGGAAAAAGTTATTAACGCTAAAACTACAAAGTAATGAAAAATTGGAGGAGTATTTTTTGAAATTTGAGTCTATCATTAAAGAACTTGAAAACGCAGACAAACAACTTGATAAAGAAAAAAATAGTCACTTTTTATTAGGACATACTGAAAATTATAGTAGTGTGGTAACCGCACTGGAAACAATGAATGAGAAGTTGTTGCTAATTATTAAAAGTAGTTAGCCAGACAGGCTTTACGAAAAGATAATAATACCAGTAATAATATTAATGATTTAATAAAAATATTGTTTATATAATCCTTACTCTAATTCCAAACAGACTGAGTTCTGTCGCCTCTTACAACACCCTGTTCTACCAACATGGGATTGAGGGGAATATTTTAGGCCGGCCCAATACGGCCCAAAACTGTGTTTACTTTAAGAAAATGTCCTTTATCAAAAAATATCATTGATTTGACAAGAAAATACAATTATTATAAAGAAAGACTCAGAGTACTAGATGAAATTCTGACTAGGAATAAGTAATGCCGTCACATAAACTTTTCATATATATTTTAAGCCCATACTATTAAACATAACCTAACATCATCTGTTAGAAATCACATCACAGCTTAGACACATGTTAATAGTCACACCCTATTCTTTATTAGCACGCTTCATGCCGTAATGAATACTTATAGCCTAAATGCAACATCGATATTATATTGCATGCATACATTTTATGGTAATATAGTACCCTGTGGACTGAAAAGTCAAAAATACTGTCCTATGTCTTATCTTTATATCACTTGACAGATCGTTGTCATTTTTAACAATCTATATGATTGTCATCTGGCACGGCGATGGCCTTACGTGTTTTTTTGTTATTAGCTAATAGCGTTTCAAAATATTTTTGCGATACAACATGAAATCTTATTTATTTATTGCAAATTTCTCGGAGATTGTATCAGTTGGTAGGCGTATAATTAATCACAACGACCATGTTATTCATAGGTAGAGCGCAAAAAACTGAGACCATGACGTCTGATTTCCGTAAACCGTTCGAGGCTAAAATGATCTTAGAAAGATGTAAAACGTTGTTAATATTGTCGAGTATTGTGTGTACGTTCGCGATTGTGATATCATTGCATAAGTTGTTAAGCTATGAGGTGAGATATTCAAAACCATTTTCTCCAATACCATCTGGTCTTTACGGAAATTACCTCGAGCCCGTGGTGGACGACACCCCAGTGCATTTTCCGAAACCAGTAGACAAGGCTCGCGATTCTGAAGCAGTGGTGTCGTTGAATGCCGCGTTAGAAATGAAGAAAGTCGGTAAGACTGAAAAAGCTTTAAAATTATTTCAACATGCGTTCGCACTCTCGCCTAAACACGCCGATATTCTCAACCATTATGGAGAATTCTTAGAGGATACTAAGAAAGATGTGGTAAAAGCTGATCAGCTATACACTTTAGCACTGACAAATTATCCTGAACATCGTGGCGCTTTGATGAATAGGCAGCGCACGGCCAGCATTGTCGAGAACTTGGATAGAGAAATGTTACGAAAAATAGACGAAAAACGAGATGCATTGTCATCAATACCTGAGCATAATTCGGCTCTACGTCGGGCAAAAAAAGAAGCATATTTCCAGCACATTTACCATACTGTCGGTATAGAAGGAAACACTATGACATTGCAGCAAACTAGAAGTATACTGGAGACAAGAATAGCAATATCGGGCAAGAGTATAGATGAGCACAATGAAATTTTAGGCTTAGATGCAGCAATGAAGTATATAAATTCAACATTACTGTATAGATTACGAGACATTACAATGGGAGATATATTAGAAATTCATAAACGGGTACTAGGACATGTCGATCCAGTTGAGGGTGGTCAATTCCGAAGAACTCAGGTGTATGTCGGTGGCCATATACCACCAGGGCCTTCAGATATTCAGAAACTAATGTCTCAGTTCCTGGAGTGGTTGAATTCTGAAGATGCCATAGATCTCCATCCTGTGAGGTAACTACACAAACTTATAATTCAGACTGAATTAAGTGTATTCACTGTCATTATTTATCATATACCTGCAATATGCCAATTGTTTTGATGTAATAATTTTTCCATAATCATAAAAGCATTGTCTTACTTTATGTGTAATATTTCCAAGTGTAAAACCATTAATAAACAAACAGTATACAATATTATCAGTTCACAGCTGTAGTGTATGGTTTTTGTTTTACCTATTATGTATCGGAATAAAGTAATTTCTTTCTTCTTTGCCTTATTTTTAAATAAATAAGTGTAAGTATTATGTGGGTATACACTAAAAGCAATATAAAATGGTAACTTTACATCAAACCAATAAACCAAGTTACAAAACATTGGTAGTTTTCATAAACATATTACTGCCAATGTTTTATCAAGGTATTCATTCATAGTTAATGCAACAATTGAAAATGAAAATGAAACCATGTTTTTAACTATAAGATATAGTCATCCCATAGTTATTTGTTATTATCAATAATTAAGATGCTCTGTCCACTTAACACTACATACTACATATTTTCAATGATGACTCAAATAAATTTGGAAAACAAACAATTATCAGTGACCCTGCCCACCAAACAAGAGAGGACAGAAGCTTTTGTTACATTAGATACAAGATGTAGGTTGTGCGCGGTAAGGCATTTGTGGATGCCACTCCACGAAAACTTACCAGGTTCTACAAATAGGTTTATATAATAATTTTCCTCCTTTATTGACAATCATGTCGGAAACATGCAGGTCACACTATAGGCATGAGGATTATAAGACTAAATATATTTTTTTACAGATATGCAGCCCTAGCTCACTACAAGCTGGTCCACATTCATCCATTCATTGATGGCAACGGTCGCACGTCCCGTCTGCTCATGAACCTACTTCTGATGCAGGCTGGATATCCACCTGTCATCATTGTGAAACAAAACCGCCATATGTACTACCAACATTTGCAGGCAGCCAATGAAGGGGATGTTCGACCCTTTGTAAGGTAGTAATACTAATAAATAGAAATGATATAGGCATTGCGGGATCAACTGTTGCATGTATGAAAGATCATCACATGAGAATGGATAAGCTTTCTGGTGCGTGCCAGTTCAGCGTTCAAACAAAATTGTTAATCACATGACCTCTTAAAGTGCATATTTTTTTTATATTAGTGTCATAATAATATAAGACCTGTAGTAGACCTACGCTCCTAAAATTGGGGTCATCAAATGACATTTGATTTGACAGCGGATTTTTCAAACTTCTATTTTCTTTTTATTAAGAACCTACCGCTTGTTTATCAATAATCGGGCATTGCCTAATGTTTACTGGTTATACATTTTCAGATTCATAGCACAATGTACGGAGCGAACCCTGAACCTGTACCTGTGGGCGACCAGTGAGTTCAGTCACATGGTGCCCGCCATCGGGGAGCCCCACATCCTGACCGGCGAGCTCGGCGACCCCGACGATTTTCTATGACATGACAACAGTACCTTTCTGCCGGTGAGGCTGGGTGCCGCCGTGACACTCGCGTGCGCGGGGTGGACGGGTCACGTGTGTTTGTCATTTGGACCGGAATGTTTGCGATCACTTTGACGGATGTACAGCGGCCTTCCATTGTTAATGTATGGAGTGGAAGAGGAACCGGGATCCATGAAATTGAAAATAATTTACAATCATCATCTTCCATTTATGTTGTAACGAAATAACCAAAATAACAACAAATTGCTCAGATTCAATCAAGTAGTTTAATAAAAAAATATTTTTGTACTCGTGGTTGCGTTAGCGTGGTTGTGGCTCAGTATTCTACTTCATGTGTACGTATATATTTATAATGTAAATTTAACTAACCAGTACAGTAGCTACCTGTTTAAAAGCAATGCCTTATTTAAAAAAACCTAAATAAATTGAAGAATACTCATGATTATCACAACTCATGTTAATAGGAGATGTCTCGTTTAGTGTGTACACACAGTTCACTTGGGCCCGTAAACTCGAGACACACAACATCCTACATCATTTTTTACGAAGCATTCGGTCGTCTGTTTTGTTATTACAAATTAACACTTGCAAAGATGTGGAAGGTCGAGGTCGTAAAACACGGTTTTATGAGTTATCCCAATTATTATTCCCATAGAGATGTTCGAACGCTTCCTAAAATTTGACGTAGAGCATGTTTCGATTGCGCAACTTTCATTTGAAGTGAAGTGTGTTATCAGCACTAGCCACTCTACTTTTCTCTGTAGTCTCTTCAGAGAACATGAAATGTGTACTCCAGTTCTGGTCCGGACTCCGGACTCCGGACTCCTACATGTAGAGAGGCATAAGATTCTGGCTTTAAATTTGAATTATTAATATAACTAAATTATATTTACAACTTGAGCATTTTTTCGTGTAGCACTAATGCCTACAAAACTTTTTAAATGCTTGAGCATCCGCGATGATATGGTCACTAAATTAAATTCATTTTATTGTGAAACTTACAAAATTATCAATGATATTTAACTTATTTTATTATATTATACTTATTATGTTAATAAATTATACAAGCACGCCTGCAGGCGGGCGTGGTCGATCTACTTGTACAGATTGCTGATTGTGTGTGTGAAACAATGTTTGTCAGTGTGCGTAATACCAAAGTATTATAAACCTAATTACTTATAATTTATTGGAAATCAAGAACACGTACAAAACTAATATTGTTGTCGATATATAATTGTTACATTTAGGTGTATTTGTTAAAACGCACAGCAAATGAAATACCGACTTTCTCAAGCCTTACGATTAATTAAATTATTGATAAGTGAACACACTTCCTTTCCAGCTAGTCAAGTGAAACATTTTACTCATAAATCCACATAAAACCGGTTAATATATATTGCCAAAATTATTAAGGATAGGATAGGATTATGTGTTTCGCTAGAGGCTGAGCTCCCTGGCCACGCGTTTCATGTTTGAGGGTTTCCAGATTTTGTGATTAATAGATTCGGAATGTGATTGACGAGCGACGTTTGGAGACATTGTTACTTACATACTTCAAATAATAATTGAGTTTCAATTTAGAATGGATGTTCTATTTAATAAATATAATTCTCACCTGTCTAAGCAGAAAAATGGTCTTCGAGTTGCACAAAATTAAGTCAATTATGCTAATTCCAGAAAATATGTTTCAGAGCTGCAATTTGTCGTTACTAATGGATGATCCGTCTCCACTGCTTACCGTATGAGTGGTATTTTCTCGCTGTTGAGATGGAAAATTTGTCACGCTGGAGTAAAGGTATTTCGTTTGTAATGCCACTGAATCCATCGCTGCACTCAATATCGTAACTCGTTAGTTAGGATGCTCGTGATTTATATTATAGGAACCTTCGCTTGGCAGGCGACTCGGCACTCGCAACAAAACCTGTTTGCTCTTTTGTTAAAGAAATCATTAATGAGTTTGTCCCCTGTATACGTATAACGTTGTTTCTGTTCTTGTACCGTGGGCGTGGACAAGTAGCTCGTCTACTGGGAGCTAGGGAACTAGTTGTTGCAGTGAGCAGTGCAGTGTAGGCCCGTGTTAGTCTCTGTGATGATCAACATTGGAATGTTGCCCCTTTTTAACCCACCTACGTTAATCGTCCATGTACTTACTCGGTCAAAATCACTTCAGTTGAATACTGTATTAGTTTGTGAGAAATTGTTTATCAAAATGTATAGATTACATGTATGTACCTTTTTCTGTGATATGTGTAATATTATTTAGTCTCGTATAAACTTTTGTTTTTAAATTTTATTTCGGTGGAAGAAATTGCGTGGAATAAAAAATCGCAACCGGTCTTCCATTTATATTATTGTTCAGACCAACAAAATCAATCACATAATAATAACTTGTGAAGTCAAAACTCACTTGTCATATGTCCCGTCATTTTGCGACATTTGTACTGTCATTGTAGCATCGCGTAATAATAAGTCTTTCATTACATAAACACGTAATCTTTTTGTTGGTTTGACTTTGTTATTTCTAATGGTGCATTTCAGAGATCCTAGTACAAATTCTTGCAAGTGTTTAAATATATCGTATGAATTTGAATTTCTTTTACTTTTTATCTTCTTTATGTACTCTTATGCTGTCGCGTTCGAGAATCTTTTCGGAAAAGGCTGACGATTCCCTTTTTAAATATTTTTTTATGTAAATATCTTTTACATCCTAAAATATAATGTTACGATGAATCTATCTCGACTCGCAATTCGTCTACTAACAAGTGACTGTCACAACTGACACAAGTCGAGGACTACCTTCCACGACATCCATTCTAAGAACCATTCGATTCCCGACGCTCGGTCCTGTATCGTGGCAGCTAAAGTTGGGAAATAAAACAACAAGTCAATTTTGATTAATTTATTATAATGTGCGATGTTAAAATATGTTTATAATAAAGCATCTCCACGGGCGCGACCGCCCGCCGCACCTTCCTCTCACTTGTCCATTTAACGCGACATCTCTATACAAAAACAAACTAATTCATACTGGGGCGATAACTCGATGCAACCTGTATTACACCCGTTAAAAATATGAATGTAAAAATAGAAATAAAGAGAGATTTCGTAGAGCACGTCGCCGGCGGACGGCGGACGCTCTGATGCAGAGCACCGACGTCGGCGTACTTTAAAATTAATCTTTCATTTGATCAACAAGCACTATCTAATAAACTTTGTAAGCCGCAGTTACGTAGTACCGAGCGACACCGGCCGGCCGTCGAGAGTCACGTCACGTCACGCACGTCACGTCGAATCTCGTATACGTCCAAGTCTATAGCTAGGTCCTACACTTTAAAACATCCGATGTAAATTGGAACGAAGGAATTCCGACGTAACCGCGACCTCGACGGCTGGCCGGCCCCGCGACAACTAGTTCCTACGACAATCTACGTTTTATAGGAAAGCAACACGACATCGCCCGCCGCGCCCCGACCGGCGACTCGGACCGAGCACGGACAACACGGACATGTAAATAGAACGACACGAACGCGTGCGACGTTAACCGAGTGACCTTCTCCGATAGTCTCAGATCTAGGTGGGCGGTGTGTGTGTGTGTGTCTCTGTGTGTGCTCAATCCGAGCCGCAGGCAACCGAGCGGCGAGAGTTCGCAACCTAGCACCAGTACAGATTAAACACGGGGATATTTGAACAAACCTACGGGTTTAAAACGCGATCGGCTCGATGCTTTTTATAAAAATATACGACTGATTATTTAGGAATTATTTTTAGGTAATTGCAATGTTTTACGCGCTCGTCGCCACGACAATGGAAACGGACCGATCGCCTTGTAAACACCGACACGTAAACAAGAATACGAGCAAATTTACCCACCGGCTCCGAGAGCCGCGCGCATCAATATTATTATAATTAATTATTATCACAACACAATAAATAAGTCGCATTACGAAAAGAATAAAAAACGAAAATATAAGTATTGACTTGGAAACCTTACAATCATTAGTCTTTTAAGTGGTTTTACTTTATTTTTATTATATGCTACATAATGTTTTACGAATTTTTATTTAATGAGATGAGTTTTAAGGAGACGTTTTAGAAATCACACAATAACAATACAACGACGTACTGCACTAAATCTGCGTATAGAAATTTATTTTACCGGTTCTTACGTGTCGCCGCCCAGTTCCGTCTGCGACGGGTTGATACGCCTCCATCATAAGAGAAAGAGAGACACAGATACCCTCAAATGTCCTCGACTAAATATATATTAGTACACTACTTGCGAGCGATCAAACGACAATCACGTCATCGCGATCGTCAACACTCGGTATCACAGTTCCGAAGTCAGATCGTGAAAAGTAACGAGTTCCCATCGGGGCCGGTATCCGGTACCAGTGTACGTTTTAGTCGATACGATAATGAAGACGATAGTGTAAACATCACCACGGTACACAAACAAACACAAGCACTGCTAAATTTATAAGTTACTTAAATCATACGGCCATGTAAAAGAAATCTCTGAGTTAAACTATCCAATGTTCGATGGATTCGGTCCATTTAATGATAACAATGTGATAATAAGTCATCTGTAGTGATAACGTCGTACAATCGAAGTAACTAGATTTCTATAATGTTTACAGTGTTATTTAGCAAACGAAAATAGAGTATTACTTTTGTATTTTCATATAAAAAAGTACTAAATCAGTCCGTCCAATTGGAAAACGTGTCTAGCGCTATCTACTACGAAGTCTACTACTATTTGTGATGCATTAAAATATATTCACTTAGTAAGCTCAGTTTCGGAAAAATTTGGAACAAAAATGGAATTTATGCCGCAGGAGCTCCGTCCATGGCTTTGTACTGCACCAAATTAATTTCAACGCAAAATCAAAATTTATGCCTTCAGCGAGGTTAAATGCATAAGTTACGATCACTCAACGTTTGGGGACACCAACACTGGTAAAGTAAAATGTACACATTATAAATAATTCGCACCCGAGAGCATCGAATGTACTTTAAACGACATTAACAATACGAGGCTGGCATTTATAAAACATTAATTTTATTTTGTCCAACTGACACAATACAATTATAGCATTTTAGTGCTCATCCGAAATATGAGCCGACTGAAAATCGACTTCTCGTGTTTGAACGTCGAGTGTCGATTTTCATTCGGCTTTGTAAAACCAAATCGAAAAAATTGGACGTTATCGGGTATGATTAGTCACCTATGCGAGCGAGTTAAATCTTATTCGGCTCGCTAAATAAATCTCTTACTCAAATATTACCTCGTCGAGTCAAGTTTCTCTGCCAGTCTACTGGCTCATCGATATAGATTCAATATGGATATAGATATTAACATGACCAGAAAAATAAAAACATTAATTAGTCGGCCGATAGTATTGTGATTACTCGGCTCTTACGCGTTCGTTATTTTAAAGAGTAACGACCGGTGACGTCATAATTTAATAAACTATCTGGAATATTCCCAATTGTCATGTCCCCGCTGCGGCTGACACCACGCGAGCACCCGCTCGCCGCACCGTCGCTACGACAAACAAACGGTCTATCGGTCTATCCGTTGAGACGAGACGGCAACCTTCACGTCGGTATTATTAATTTATCCTAAGGTTAAAACGTCCAGTACCGAAAATATGACTTCAATAACACAATAAAAAGATAACGTTTCACAACTGCGTTTTCAACGAAAGCGGAAACCGAAGGAGGCCAACTACATAGTTTCAATACTGTTTACAGTTTCAAGCCGTGACTTTCGTCGTTCCGCCATCTTGCCGTTCTTTTGTAAGCGCGCGTAGACTATACAAGGTCAAGTCACATGTCGTAGCCGCGCGCGTCGACATCGGCGCGCACCACTCCGACATACTTCGAGTATTCTAATTAGTACGAATAATCGGTGTGTTCTTGTACAATTACAACACAAATTGTACTCACACGAACCTTTACATGACGGGATTTCAAATGTTTCACACTTGAGTCGTATTTTAAACATATATATAAAACATTTTTAACTCATCACACGACAACTAGAATCACCTATCGCCGCTACGTTGAATGCATTAGACTAAAAGGTGCCTTCAAAATAAGTCGGACAGATTCAATCTGTGCGTATAGTTAATGTCAGAAATTGGAACTGGGGTGTTTGTAAATGAGGTCGCTGTCCAGCAACGGACCTCCCGGGAAAACATGAAACGAATTAATCACGTCTGACGCGTCCGGCAATCATTTCAATATTCAAAACATAGGATGGTGAACAATCCCGTCACGTACGAGTCGCAGCGGAAACACATCGATTAGTCACACACACACACCGCTAGCGGCGGTTAGTGGTGGCGGTGCACGACGGGCAGCGCCGGGTGCATACGGCGCGAGAGGTGCTCCTCCTGCGTCATCTTGTTGCGGAACTCCGCCACCAGGTCGCGCGACTGCGCCAGCACCGCCAGCTGTTCGTTCAGGAGCTCCTCCCACTGCGTCGCGTACGCTGCGAAGGTTCATGTTCATGTTCGATTATTTCAACAATCAAAGGCAAAAAATTCAATAGGTAATGGCATAAAATTCATCGTTCGGTTTCAAGAGTACGTACGAGTTGGAATAAGTACTGTAAGTATTTAAATTGTATTCGATTCATAACTAGTACTTGGAGGTACATGCCTTTATATAACACTACAATTATTAAATTATATCACAGCACACGTTATGAAACGTCATTCCTGTCATTAAATGTGAGCTCGGATTAATGTAACATAATAAAGATATCAAAACCCAGAGCACACATCACTGACAGAACGCCAGCTGGCTGATAATTGATGTATTCATACATCGATTTTTGCTTCGAACTGTGTTAATATAATTTCAGTTTCCTTTTGTCCACCGCCACCCACATCATTATTACTACTCACCGATCTCATTGCAGTACTGAAATCCTTTTTACCTTCGTCATTAACATTTGAGCTACTTAAATGACAAGTTACTGTTATTGTGATGCGATGAAAAAATATTATTTGGAATGTTAATCCTAATAAAACTTTAGTTTTTAAGCTTCGACATTACTTATTTGTACAGACATCCAGCCGCGTGTTAGCGTGTGCCGTGTCCAAATGGGATACCGTGGGGGGGGTGGGGGGGTGGCTGGGGGCAAAGATGACCGACTGCACTTCAGTCAGGCAACACAGATCCAACAGGTTCCATTAATGATGTTATCATTAGTTCTCACTTGTAAACACGTGTCAGCCATGCAATTCGCAGTAAGTGAGCAGCAGTAATTGTTATTCTGAACTAATCTCTATAATATTAATACACTGGGGGCTAACTTAAAAAATATATATGTGTACTTGATTTGCGCCGTTTTGGTTTGTAGCAACGACCTCTCCGAGCTACTAAATATAAATAGTTCGTTGCGCATGATGGCGCTGCATATGATCAAGTAATGTTAATGAAGCACAATGAAGCCTATTCAGCGTAACTGTATTATCGTCTAGTACAGCTAAGGTTGACGGTGCGCTATGGCAGGGATGACGCTAAGCGAGTGTCGGTCGGACCAAACCTATGAGGAGGCGCGCGCGCGGGGCGCCCCGCCCCCCGCTCCCCCCCCGCGGCCGCTTGCAACGCGCCCGCACCGTACCTGCGGACATGCACGCGCGATCCCAACCGTCCGTTCGTTCAAATACTGTCGGTACACCCGCGGGTCACGCTGAAATTTCCCTAGCTTGGACATTATCCGCTTGCGTACGCCCGTACGCCCGCCGATCGTGCATGTTTGTTTCTACTGACGTCGACATTATTTGAGCGAACGAACACACACAATACATGCGAGACAACCATGCCAAACTAAGTGTCGCTATATGTAATATGTACCTGTTGCTTGAACTACAAAGTTACAGCTGTAATTTTAATTGTAAGAAGCCTTTAACTGTCAAAAATCTATTTCACATTATACAAACTTCGGTTTAATTACATGAATAAAAATGAGGTAAAACATATATTATGTACACATTTATCTTTCACATAAATGTCTAACCATGGCCTTAAGTCAGATCAGGTACTCGTTGCCCGAAACACGAGTTGTCAAATCGAGTTTCATGAATACATACAGTTTTGATAGTTTTAGAGCTTCTCAGCACAAACACAAACGTGAACCGCAAGCTCCCAGCCACGAGCAGTTCTTCTACTTACCGTCCAATAACTAGAGCGATACCATTAAGCCATGTCATTAAAAGTGCATTCCTCACAGAGTGCAAATATCAGTTACTGCAAATATACTTTCCGCTTTCAATGGACAGTATAGGAAATAAACCCTATTGCAATAAATTCTAGTGGTTTAAGTATCACAGCAACTTGAAGACGGAATGCCATTGAACTAGAGTGGGGAGGAGA
>DWPT01005584.1:0-12112 GCA_018251895.1 Agathymus mariae mariae
CAGGTGACCTGACCGGTATTCGTCACACACATGAAGATGCTGCTGCCCATCTTCTGGATCAGTCCTATTAGTCGCCATTTACGACATCCCAGGAAGAACGGGAGTGGTGCTATTCTACAAAGTGAACCCGGACACCACACGATGTAACAATAATATAGAAAATAAAATTCGTTTAATTCTCTTTGCATGTTTAATGACTGATGTAATCCAATTTGATTGCGTCATATTTGAAATGCTGTTATTATTGGTATTGACACAAAAACGTAGGCTTGGAATCTGTGAAATATTTTAGCGCAGCCTAAATTTCCTTTCCCATTAACGGCAACAACGTTACACAAGAATAAACTGATTTGGTATGGAACAGTGAAATACATAAAGTTATTGAGAGCACGTTTTATTCTTGGTAAAGGTACACTCCTGTAAAATTAAGTTCGTTAATGTTAGAAATGAGAGCTTAAATGAATCCTTACGAAGAACCACCCGGCCAGATGTAGTGCACACAGACATGACACCGAATGCGTCAAACGGACCGTTTATACTGGAATCTCAATAAATAGAATCCATCTTGGAATGGAACGTTAAAGTAATGAACAAGCAATGGTAAGAAATGATCAAACAGTTCATTTGAAACACATATAATATGGCTTGTGTATAGGATTATCATAATGGCCGTATTGGGCCGACTTAGAATGCTCCCCCCAATTCCATGCTGGCAGAACAGGGTGTCGTAAGAGGCGACAGAAAAGCCTTGGTGGTAGAGCTTCGCGTAAGGATTATGTTATCAGTATTGTTATTAACTCATTTATTTTTATTACTGGTATTATTATCTTTCCGTGAAGCCTACCTAGCTAGATACCACCCTCCTGCTTGAATCAGCCGCTAAACGACTTTGTTGTGTTCCGGCTGGATGCTTAAGAGCCATTATTTTCTTTCTTTTCGATTTATGAACGCATCATTGTCACCTTTAGTCTTATTAATGTCCATGGGCGACCGTGACTACTTGCCATCAGGTGGCTCGTCTGGTAGTTTGTCGGTTATTAACATAAAATATATATAAACATAAGTTACCTAAGCGAGGATCAAGTTTCTTGCTTTATCGTTTACATATTTTATGTGTATCTGACAGTCGATTTATGAATGTTGGTAGTTTAATGTCTCAGTTATACCACTGTTCAACTTATCATAAAATGTACATTTAAAAACAAACACTTTTAGGACTTTTTGGATGGTGTTCTCACACCAGCAAATAATACTCGATATGGGCGACACGAAACTCAGTTTATTGCCGTTAGTTACTTACAGAAAAAATGGTATCGTTATGCGGTTACAATTATATTGCCTATTTGTCTCACGTGCAGAGTTTGGTACGATAAAAATCGAGGCAGAATCGGGAGTGACTGATGCCTCTCGTGCGGGTTAGTCTTTTACCCTCCAGGCCAAGTAAAATGTTGCCATGCTCAAACTTAGCGTCGTGGCATCTGCTCCCGAATGGTGTTGCCATAAAATTATGTTGCGTTGTCTAAACACCACACACTATGATGCCACACATTATGATTTCATCTACAAGTGCCATAGTTACGTACATACTGGGATGAAGCAAATTAAGATGCTTTTGTTGGGTTTGATAATACTTTTATAAAACTCTATTATATATAACTCACACAACCATCCAGGATTTATTAGTAGACATTACCCATGAAGTTCACTCATTGGACTCCTATTATTTTAAGGTTTCTAGAATAAAGTTCCAATAAAAACCTATTTCGATCTGTTGTGGTGAAATCAGATGTCATAATTTAGAATAAATAAATAAATATTTACTACCCGAAATAAGTTTGTGCTTGTTTCTAAATACAGTTTTGATGTTATATTGATTTTTATATGACTCAAAGCCACGTAAAATCGGAAGTTCCCTTAGCTGATAGGTGGTTTGTTAAGCCAAAGTTATCTATGGATATTCTCTCATACAGCTTTAAAATCATATAGTAAAATAAAAAAAAGTAAAAGATTAATTTTCAATCAAATTATTATTTATTTAAGTCATCCAACAACTACATCGAATAGTCTTATATAGCTTACTACTTTCAATGTTCGTTACTGTAACATAGATCAAACAATGTTATGAAAGTACACGGCTATATACTTACAATGTTAATAAAAGTTACCATGTAAACATTACGTACGTGTAGTAAACCGATGCGTAAAGTCGTAAACTTAAACTTTATGCAACAATTTCACTAGAATTTATATTATTGAATTGAGTTTATAATCTTTTCCCCAGAGACAAACATCGATTTTAAGTTCCGGGTATTACAGGATTAAGACTTACAACAAGAATTTTGCATATTTTCTTTACAATGAAATCTCGTTAGATTATCGCAACTATTTAAATGACTACATGTGACGTAACTTAGCTGTACGTTTCGTAACGTTGTGTTCAGACCATCAGCGTGTACTAAATACACCACAATAAAATTGGTTGTCACTAACAGCAAGGCCTTATGGCTGCCTTTGAATAGATTTGTGGCCAGTGTCGGATATGTATTTATATATTGCACATACTACTTCAAATGTATAATGTAAGCGGTATACAGTTAACTCCATCCAAGTCATCGAGACAATTTAAAAACAGAAGAAAAACGTGCCGTGGCATAAGCTGGAACGGGATTTTTGTAGAAATTTAAGGCTATACGATGTTCATAGGATAAGTTTCTGCAGAATATGGATAGAACCTGGGTTAACTTTGAGGTTCCTTCCATTAATAAGGAATGAATTCAATTTTTTATTTTATTTTGTTTCATGTATTTTTAATTTCCGCCCGTTGCATTTGATATGTCGTATGATGTAATTATGTTTACTTTTTTAAATAAACAGAACATGTCGATTATATATGTGTGTACCAATTTTGAACCTGAAAAACAATTTCACTAAATTAAAATTATTGAATATCAATATAATATTGTACTCGTATATACAATCAGTGGAATATACACAATTGAGTAATAATATAATATAGCATATAATATAATATAGTTTATATGATGCATGAAAAAGGAATTTCGAGAGTGTACTTGCTCACACTTTATATTAAATCAAACCCGAAACTCACTCTTGTTTGGGTTAAACAGGAACTTACACAATTGGAGCTTAAAGTTACGATTCGAAGATTAATTGCGTAGAAGTTTTGTGGGTTAATACTCTTTAATAACTAGCTTACTTTGCATTTAAAATACCATTTCTCTTGCTAATAGTATTTAATTGATTTCCAATTATTTTCTACGCAGCAAGGTTAGACGAAAACTTGTTTTATTTGCATTTTCTTTTTTTGATCTGGACAATAGAAGGCAAAGACACGGAGCTAGTCAATCATAGTTTAATATATAACTTGATTAATTCATTAATTTTTCATTATGAATCATGTAACATTAACTGTATTCACGTTTTAGTTTTGCCGGCACTAAGAGGAATAAAAATTTACGAGTGAAGTAATTAGCGTTTGTTTATTAATTATCAATGAAGGGAAAGTATCAAAGGTTAATGTAAACAGATATAACGACCCTTATTGAAATTTTATAACTGTTTAAGTATATTTTCTGTTTATTAAGTACCAATAAAGAGGAAATTCCAGATAGCGTTAGAAAGTTCTAGGAGAGTGATATCCACTGATAGACGTGGCATGTATACCACACGGATTGACAATATAGAAAATATAATCCTCCTGTGTTGTAAACTATTTTGTATAGTGCATATAACTCATCGTTACTGCATAGTGATGGTATGTTTTTTTATTATTTAAGTCAGATTCTGTCACTTAGCGACCACATCGTCCCGTGTAGTCCACATGTTCACTTAACAAGTAACAATAATTAATATAAAAACACAATGACTAGCATTATTATAAAACAATGTTTACAACCATTTTATAAATAGATATGGCCGTTTCGCTCGATGGCAGTGCCAATATACAATTTATTTCACCGATATTTAAGCACTTCCTATTGATACTTGAGACTTAACGATTCATTACGGACACATTCCATAAGTTAAAAAAAAATAACGTAGCTTTAAAAATATGTATGTTGAATCTTCACGAAATGTTGAGTTTTCAAAGACATAACTTTTAAAATTTACAAATCTTTCGATCTTCCAAAATATAACCTAAGAGGATGATATCATGACAATAACCTAAACCGTGATTTCCTTTCTCGAAACGTTCGCACGAGAGAAGTTGATATCAAAACAGTATTCTTCGACAAACAAAGGTTATGAATACTTCCCTAACTATGGGAAAACACGACACATGAACTGTTTGCTTACGAACGAAATTAACTACACGATACCATTATCTGTAGATTGGGGGTGTAGACATAAGCCGATCTTTATCTTGAATAATAAACCACTTTCGTAGGGAAATTATTTTAAAATAAAATTATACACTACATACCGTAGACACTAAATAGCACAACGGGACATTTAAACCATTCTTTCAAATCTAAAGGTATATAAAATTACCTCAATTGAATAAACTTTATATGAATTTAATAATCAGTTAACTTTAGTAATAAAAATTGATACCAAAAAAATCACAGGTTATTTTTAACAAATCAATTTAATTTGAATACGTTATGGTTGCTGTAATATATAAGTATATATATAAGTAAGTGATATTTACACAAATATAATATCACTCATTGTAGATAAATAGCTAACCCATCGCTAGGCTCCGATCTTCTCTTATAGGTCACGACATCTAGTCATCACTAGATGACTACTAGTCTGTTTACAATGGACAAAAATGTGGTGCATTTAGTAATCAAATGTGTAATTTAGATAGCAAGAAACATTTACTGCGGACGTTTCAAGCTAAGCCCCTATTATTAGTTACTCGTAGGACTTAAATGAGATTGCGTGCAATTTTGAATGGCCACCCCAATAACAGATTAACAGTGTAAGGACACTGTGCTATGTATGATTCTGCAACTTACTTAAAATGATTTTAACTTGATTTGGAAATAACATTTGTAATTGGAAAAAAGTCGTAAATTCAACGCTCAAATGCTAATGTGTGCCTATTATTTAAATATGAAAATTATCGGTCCGTTATTCTAATAACGAACTCAAAGTTAAAAGCCACGACTCTCATCGCGATTTGTGCGTGTACTATTAATAGAAAATTTTTAAAACCTATTCGGGTTAACGAATCTGTTCCACTGTAAGCTAGTGTTCGAGAAATGGAATTCATATTTCGACGTATAATTTATTATAATGTGTGGCATCATAATACTTTAACAACCTAACTTACAAAACGGTTTTTATTTAATAATTTATTTATTATTTACAGTTTTTTCGTGTAGGTTCTATGTTATTTAATGTAATTACATGGAAATATTATGAAATATCGTGGAAATATATTAAGAGCAGGTTAGATACGTGAAACATCAGATAATATAAGAATATTAGAGAAGACATTTTTAAAAATATAAAATAAAAAATGAGTCGACCCGTCTGCCAACCGCGGTTTTTCCTTAATATACTGAACGGAAAAACTAATAAATTAAATAATTTCGTAAATCAACCATGCATGTCAATTAATGGTTATTTTTTTTAATTTCATCATTCAAAGTTTAAAATAAATTCAAAACATACCGTGAAAATTTACCATAGACTTATCACGATAATAGCTAAATCTAAAATTTTCAAAAGAGCAAATGATGAAGATTCTTCCTCTTCTAGGACATATTATTATAGAATAATGTAAGTATACATATAATATATAGTACCTTTGCTACTACTATACTCGCACCATCGTTGTAGGCGCTGGTTTCATTTCTCGTCGTCGTAAGAGAAGTCGTTTCTCTCATCTCGAGAGTTACAGTTAATAAACGATGAGTTTCAAATTGATTTATATTTTTTTACCTTCATATGTGTTTGATGTATAAAAATTTTAATTCATAAATATTCCAATAGATTGAATTTGATTAAAATTTATAATTTATGTTATTCGGTTTACTAGTAATCATATTTATTCAAATTTTGACTCTTCGTAATATGCTTTTGCTAACACATATTTATGACATATGATTAAATTATACATATATATGTATATGATATTCTCATGTACAGATATATAATTTTATATAGAATAATATTAGTCAACGATGATGCTGCGGCTTTTCGACATCTCATGGAATAAGTACTTGCTCACCAGCTGGAGCATTCCTTATTTGAATAACTAAACATTAATTTCTAGGTTATTACATTTACTGAATTAGATTACAAACTAGACAATAATGAGTGTTTGTTGGAGTGAGTGATGTATCAAAAATTATATAACATATTACTTTAATAATTTGTCAGTACCTAATATGTCATTTGTGTCATTTTTATACGAAACTATCGAGATCTGAAAGTAACTTAGTAAACATAGTGCCAGTTATCGCACTAAGTTTGAAATAAAGACAACAATAAATATCATTATTTTTCATAGGGGAATACAATTGTTCGCTGTAGCAATAAAGGTAGGGGAAAGTTTCATTTAGAGTTATCAAATTCTACCCCTCTAGGAACACTAGTAATTAGAACACAGGAGTCAGAGCAACATGTTTGTTTCCTAAAACAGAAACATAAAGTCTAATTTACAAAAAATTAATGATACTATTGCAATAAACGTGCGACTTATAAATCGATCTTTCATTTGGTTTGATATTTTTCTCGTAGCACAATTTGGCATCAATGCTAAAATGTCAGGCATTTAAGATAATGACTTGATAGTTCTTGCGTCGTTATCCGTATGACCGAAAGAATAAATAACACTCGTGCTATAGAAAAATAAATACTATAATCAAATAAATAGGCCAACTTATTACTTTCCTTTTTCAGTTAATAAGAAAGCTATAATTAAATTTATATTAATAAATTAGGACATTAATATAGACCCAATTCTTGTATCTGAGCAAATAGAAGGTAGTGAATTGCATCAGAAATGATGTCAAAATCTGTGTGTTGTGACAAAATGCGTGTGATGTGAAATGATATCAGGGTAACAAAACAAACCATTGAATTATTAATTGCAGGTGAATGCGTGACACGCTTTGCTAATGTTTTAAACCTTGGTGTAAAACTGAAATGTGTAATGTTTACAATATTGCAAGAGAACCGTGCGTTGTCAGTTGTCAATCAGTAAACTTTACAACTGACTGTGTGAAACATGAAACAGGCTTTCGGTAAACGAACATATGAACACGTAAACTACTCATGAACATTTCACAAATAACTTATAACATCCGACAGTAGCAATTGGACCGGGAATGTTACGAAACATACAAATGAAGCGAAAGTCATGATTTACTGTCCGAACGGACAGTGATATTAGACCCCCTCCCTCCCCCCCCCACAGTACTCCAGTAACGCAAAATTACCCTTTGTTAATTATTTTTATTTTTATTGAAGCTGTTATTGAGGGTCTTAATGAATTTGACATTATGTTGTGTCATTTTAATGTTGAAACATTAAATCACTTATTAAGTTGCGCTGCGGCCAATATTAGCTTTTTGATGCAACGCGCTACGTTAATGCCGACGTTAGATTTTTCTTCGTATTCTTTTGTGTTTTTGCTGTGGTATTTATTAAATATATATTGCAATCCCATTTCAGATCAGCCAAACATGTATTGCTACTCTTGACGAGATGAAATTCATCAGTACTGTCATACGTACGGTCAATAGTCGCCTCCCGAAAAAATGTTCACCAAAATCATATCACAACTAAATTTAAACATGTGAAAAGGGGCAAAATAAAACCTAACATCATTTCTTAATTTAAAAAAGTTTACCCTTAAGTCCCAGCTCTTCTACATTGCCCTTCATATCTTTCGGAGAATATTGAATTTTGCGGATTCAATCTTACTCACCTTGTTTTGCAACAAAGTTACAGGTCTAAGTTAGTTCAGTCCAGTAGGTACGCACTTTATTGAATTTATTCAACGGTTTAGTGACTAAAACATAAAACATTTAATATTTTTTACTTACAGCGTGCACGTGAATTGTTGTCAATGACTAGACATGTAATCTATTACTGAAACAAGCGCCTTATAGCTTATCATGTTGCAACCGCAGCATACGCCAAATAAATGTGATAACCATAATGGCTGAATCAGTGGGTACTTGATGGATAGCGAGATCCCCAGCGTTCCGGAAAATTATCAGAGCGTCCCGCGGCGCCTAATGACAGAGCAGACGTGATCGAGTCGGAGACATCGCTCTGATAGGCCAGATAGTGAAGATGAGATACTTTCTACAGAGATGGATTAAGAATTCATCGTGTGATTATCGATCCATGAACTGTGTAGGGGTCCGTACCGATTGCTTGATAACAGAACTACTGTATTGACACACACATGACAGCCAAAGTGAGAGACAAATCTTGTATCACCTGTTAGGTTATTTTGTTAGGATAATCATTATACACAATCAATTAGTGATCATGTATCATATATGTTGTATCAAAATGACTTCCATTGATCAACTAGTGCATTATTTACACAATCACTAAGAGACGAATCAACGATTAATGTATTATGTAAATATATACATTAGACAAAATATTAATTATTGAACGAGATGTGTTTACTATTCAATACATACCACCCGGAGAACCTTGTTAAAACAGTATTGCTATCGGTTTATCTTATTCATTATTGGTTTTAATGTAACGTGTAAGATAAAATCTCATTGTGGTGCTATTGAAGCTGGCTGTGGCTGACGTTGATCAAGGCTAACTTTTAGCGTCACTAAAATACAAGCGATATATTTAGGATTCCTGATTTAGGTATAACTATGGAATTGTATATACCGTATTAATACATTTTTTATACACTTAGCCCTACACTTACAAATTTTTTTGGAGTGTGGCAATCACTGTAACGAGACAAACTATCTCGTTCGATTATCCAGGCTGGCATGTTTTGTTTCTTTAAAAAAAAATCACCCTGGGAGCAAGAAACTGTTAGCTTATCATGCTGTTTAAGAGAAAATGCAGATTTTTAATTTAAATGATTAAAAACAATTTTGTTACTATGGTGTATAAATAACAATGTAATATACCTGAAAGGGTACCTAACTTTGAAATAAAATTACCATCCAGGGTCTAACGACGAGATACTGTTTAATCCACAGACGTTTTTATGTACAATAATCTATGATAAAATCTTTACGGAACACTTGTCGAATCTATAAGTGCGGTGTTACATTGCAGAGTAGCCATTATTGTTCTCAAACAGACAGTCTAGGTTTAGATCAAATTGCACATAATTTTGTTACAGTGTCCCTTACTTCCCTTCGATCTATGGTTTGAATAAATAATAGTTTGTAAAAGTCGTGCTTAGTACTTTGTATTTTCAGTATGGTAACATTGTTTTTGTATAATGAAAAATGTGACTTCGCCTGCAGAACACAAATTCAAATTCAAAATTATTTAGGTTTTCTGTAAATCCACTTATCCACGTCATTTTTGCCTCTGCTACCGTTTCGACAAAGCGCTTTAACATTGAGGTGAAGAAACGGCGAAAGAAACTCCTCAGCACATCTTTTAAATCAACACATGGCAATTACAAAGTAAGTTTTACCTTGCGCGAAATTGGTTTCGACACTGTTATTTCCAGGCATACCGATCACTAATATCCTAATATATCCTTTACCTATAATAGGTATAGGTACCAATAGGTAACTCACGTATCAACATTGGAATCTTATTGTAAAATTCACAGATTTCGTGACTCACACGACTATCGAGCACGTTGGAAATTAATCTACGGAATTAGAAAAAGATACCCTCGTAACACTCGTGTATTCACAACAAGCACCGATATCGAACTCTGTGAAACATGAAATCATAGATGTCATGTGAAAAATGTTCTGACTTTTTTCAAAAAGGTTAGGCTTTGGGCAAACCCTTAACCCGATCGTCTTTGTTTTAGGCTCAAATTGTAACTGACTAAATTGTCCAGAGGAATTTTTCTCAAATTTTTGATATCATTCTTCGTTTCTAATATATCGAGCGCCAAAATCAAAAATTCGAAAAAAAGTTTTTTTTTTTTCACTATTTCGGCCATACTTTTTGTCGTTTTTGATTTGCTCAAATTTTTTTTTGTACCTTGCAGCTCTCGTGAATACGCGTCTTTTGAGTCTTTTTTGAATATCATATCCTTACAACTCCCTGAAATATAAGGGAATTGCACTTTTTCTTGAAATCGGAGCCTACACTGGAGCGAACGAAAAGACATTTCCAATGTCAAAATAGCTTATTATTATACCTAAGCCTATGTGGCCCATTTATCCGATCACCTATCCATTATTTTTCGCAGCATAGTGGATTCGGGGTTGATTTTTATAGAACTTCCACTATTATAATGGCTATTTAAAAATAAGAAAAGCAAATAAAATGCTGTTTAAACAATCATTAGATACACTAAAATTCAACAAAGTGAATGAAGTTGGCAAGGGTAAGTCAGGCTCACGCTAACCTTAAATCGAATGAGTGAAAGCCAATAGCTTTTAATCATAAAACTGTATGGCGCTATAGTGACTTGAATTACATTGATATTATTATGAATTTAAATAAACCGCACTTACTTCGCTTATAAATATGTTCCTAACATTCAAACCTTCGCTTTAAGAAAAATGCTCCAACATCTTAACCTTTCTCATGAATCACTGTATCTACTAATTAACTCCTTAGGAAAATCCTTATAAAAGTTTCTTGGATTATCTAGACAGCGTTTAGACAAAGTGTCACAAACGTAGTTTCTTATTATGTTAATCATATAGCAAGTGCTTGTACGGATCCCTCGATGCCCACACCCGGCAAGTGCGCGGCCGCTTCAGTTAACCCGTCACAATTTAACCTCCTTTATCTAAAACGCTACCACAATCACAACATAAAAACAATGCCAACCAAAAGACAACAAAGATACACAACTATTATAAACACATTTTTCAATCGAACAAAGGAAATGCTCGTATTGTTTGTTGTTCATTTTCTTCTATCTTCGACTCCCCTTTCTATCAGGTAATTACGATCAATGATTTACAAATTTCAGTCTTGTGGCATTTCGCGATGGTTATTCATTATTTTTACGGTCGCTAACCTCAGAGTGAAGCCGGAAGGTTCAGTAAAAACTCCGATAGCATTTTTCTAAGTAGTAGGTACATCTACATAAAGGTAATTATGCATAACTATACGTAACAAAGTTTATAGATGGCGCGTCGAGCATCTTTTCGCACGGAATGAAAATTGATGTTTATTACGTGTAATGTTTTTAAGTTTAATTAAAACTTGAATTTGAAATGATTGACATTGAGTTTAACATAAAGCACATGAGTAATTGTGTAAATATCGTTTATGATATGATTTATTAAAATGTGCCAATAATGGGTAAGCAAATTTTCGTGGATGAGCGGTATTGTTATAAAATAATGTTTTTTTGACACGCGACGTCAACGAGCACTATTATTATTTTTCGCTTTACCAAGCCAACAAAAAAGTTGTTTGTTTCCAAAACTAATATCTAATATTGCAAAATATCAGAAGTATCAGAATTCTTAAGTTAGGGGTAAGCTAAGTATAAATAAAAACCAATGCATTATTATTTAGACAACACTATAGCCCAGTTGTTAGTGACCGTGTCTGTTGAGCAAAGGGTATCGGGTTCGAATTCCTATGGACTAGTGACATTCACTTATCCTTCACTCTTACATCTTCATTCATGTGTATATATCCTGTGACTTTTGTCACATATGAAGTCACGAGGTATGTAGCTACTGAATGCGACCTCATACTTCTATAAAGAGAAACTTCTCACCGATAAACACTACTTTAATACCTTGATCATAGTTCAATAACGTTGGTAATCTTCAATTTCGTATTATTGTAAAACAATTGAGGATGTTGTAGAGGCTACTCAATTGGCATAATTGGATAAAATTATTTTGCCACGTCAGTAATCAAGCTTAGTTTTTTTTTTTTTTTTTAAATAAAAAAAAAAAGTTGGCAGTAAAACATCTCTGCTCCTCTGAATATCCGCGAAAGTAAAGTTACCACTAAAACGTTGACGGTC
>DWPT01005585.1:0-12111 GCA_018251895.1 Agathymus mariae mariae
ATTTCTTTTAGTCTTAAATATTAGAGATGTGTCATCAGCAAAGAGTACAATGTCCGCACGTTTGCTAATAAAATACGCCAAATCGTTAATATAAACAAGAAAAAGGAACAGACCTAGAATAGAACCCTGTGGTACCCATTACAATTGATGATCCCGATGATTTGGTATCATTTACACTGACACATTGAACCCTACCCTTCAAATAGGATAAATATCAAATAGGACCTCTCCTTTGATACAAACCGTAAAATGGTGCAAATGTGTAAATTGGACCAATTTGTTTGCAATATTATTGCAAAATTTAATGTGGAAGTTTAATTACAACTTGTACGAACAATATAAGAGAAATCTCGAATATTCCTATACACTTGTAGTTTTTGCAATCTATTTCGCAATCGATCAAAACAGGTTTTATCAGTGTTGAACTGAATGGTTCGCATATTACTCTCATGTTAATCTAAACCTTTTTCTAGCGGACGAGAAACTCGCGCTCTCGAAATAACTCAGCGCTGTCGTGGTAACATATTATGTATTTTTTATTCACAAATAAATTGATTGTAACTAGTTATCTGGACAGGTTTAAATAATAAACTCCCCCTACGCTTTAATTGCATTAGTTGTGATCTAAGAATTTGTTTCCAATTAAGTAGGAGGCCACGATTGAACTGGTAAAACTAGAAAGTGTCTCGTTATTGGTGCGTAGTTTATTTCATTCCTTTTATTAAATTGTCATTTTAATATTTTGTATAGTTTTACATCGTGTAATTATAATTTTCTTTCGACTTCATATACAACTTTAACTATTTACTTCACTGGCAAAAAGTTGTTAGCAAATTTTCCCTCCTTCAATTGTTAGTGTTGTATATTAATATCTATGCAATATGTTAATATCTCACGATGTTAAGAATGCCGCGCAAACCCTCTGTTCATATCAAATAGCACTTCGTGACCTGAAACACTATAGTATGTTTAACAATAAGCATATAATGCCAGATTACTTGACAATGATCTTTAGAGAGGCATTAAAATATCTACTCTTAACACTTCTTTTAAAAACGTATATTTCTCTTGATCTTCCTACGTGGCGTCTTGATAATTTTGAAGTTTTATTTCCATCCAAAATCGGTAATTCGAGTACAGTTTCGAAATTTGACACTGTTTAATAGCATTGTGGGCAATAAAAGCAATAAAAGTGAACCCTTAGATCCTGCGCTATCGCTGTGTCGTCTAATTGATGCAGGCTTAATATAAAGGTGATATATTCTGCGCATGCTTTAGTCACTTGCCTTGTCTGATATGGTGCAGAGATCATTATAATACGCACTTTATATTGGCATTGACAAACTATGTTTGCTTATTTTACCTTTAAAATATTTAATTTACAGTAAAACTATTAGGTGCAATATTAATCAAGGCAATTAATCTATGTCAATTATTAATTATGAAATATTTTGTTGGGATAGGAATTTATTATTCTCGTACTGGAATCCGACCAGTAGGTTCCACGAAATCGAGTATGTATATGTTTTTAGACAAGATTGTCATTTCACTTTCGCCACAGTCGCAATGGAGGTAATAAAAATTCCTCCTCGATTTATTTCCGACGGTAAGGATTCTCTATCTGTCTGGCTAGTTACCTCCTTGAATGTTTTACCGTGTTTCCGTTGCATTTTCCGAGAGTTAAGATAAAAAAATTACCGTTTCCGTCGTAGCCGGAAACGTGTCGGTAATGTTTTTAACATAACGGAGGGTCGTGGCCTACGGCGACCATCTACCGTAAATCGGCCTATCTGTTCATTTATTTAAAATATTAATTAAAATATATCTCCGATTTAAATGTAAAGTAAACATATGTTCATTCGCCAGTAGTAGAGGAACGGCTTTAAAGGCAGCCCGCATATCGTTTGCCATACTTTATGGTCTACTACACACCCTGTCAGGAATTTATGCGTTGAGCAAGTGAACACTTTGTGCTCGGGCGACCGGCGAAATATTGACAAATAAAAATATGCGGTCCGAAAGTTTGAAACTCGTAAATTAAATGCACAACTAAGGCTTTTTATTTGTTGCTTATCACAATTTTCTATCTGAACAGTTCAAACTAGCTGTAGTTATTAAGAACTGATTACTAGCGGTGGACTTTATACGCGCGCTTAGTATACTAAAAATTAACCAATTTGTAAGATATAAACTTATACATACCCATTAAACATCATATTTGCTTCTTGGATAGTGCTTCTCTACATTTATCAACATCACCATATCATTTGTCAATTTATAATGCTCGATTTCAATTCAATATATATGTCAATTCATTATATATATGTCATTTTATTATGCTCGATTTCAACTCAATATTGAATGTTTCTATTTATTGTTATCGGCAATGCTGGGGCCTAACGTTATTTTAAACAATGGTAAATTCTAACATAAGTGATTCATTGTGGCCCCTTTAAAACAGTCCAACAATTTTAACGTATTCAGCACATGCTGCGTTTAACCGCTGAAGCAAAACCTACTACATAATAAAACACTGACTGGTCAGAATTGGTACAAACGTTTAATATTCATTATTGAATAGAATGGTATTGAGGATTTTCGAACCCCATTTTTTACGGACTACCATCGTACATAGATTACTTCATACTACGTCTAACTAGGTGCAAAACACGACAAGAAAACTGACACTAATTAGATGCCGGACCATTGTTGGCGGCGTCATAACGTTCGTATTATTTTCCTATAAAACTGTCGCGTGGGACGACGTGTCTTTTAAACGGAGATGCTATCAACGTTTTATACCTTAACAAGACATAAAGAGAAATGCTCGCCCACGATGAAATTACGCTGCACTTTGAGATCACAACCTTTCCAGCAGAAAGCGTTCACCGTAGACGGTCACACAGCTTTTACTGCGTATGAAAGCTGGCATATGTACTACATAAGGGTCCGTTCTAGTTAGAGATAACAGGTAATATTGTGTATGATATGAAGAATTGCAAAAACGCAGTTATGAAAAACACAATTTGTTTGTACGAAAAGTTTTTGTTTGCAAAGGAAGGGCCGATAATAGGTTAAATAGATATATATGAAGTTTATTGCGAGGCACACGTTATTGTTAATGAAATAACTATAGAGAAGAAAAATGATAGTCATGTGGATAAATCATGATATTTAGTAGTGTATCGCGTTAAACTACGATCCATATCTTTTTGCGTCTACTCATTTCGATTGATGACAAATTATTCGAAACATGCAGTGTCTATTCTAATCTATTATTCATTGATGATCACAAGCTCGCGTAATGACTAACATTATCTATTTGTACATCTGGAATTTAAAAACGGTTTTATGTATTATTTATGTAGCGCAAGACAAATCATTAATTGACTGTGATGATGAACGTGTCGTTATTCAGATTGATTCAGCGATGACAGAGTTGTTACATGAATCAGCGGTAACGCGTACGAGACGTGTTATTAGTAAGTAGCTAATTGTAGTGTAGTCTGTGTTTGCGATGGTTAGATATAGGAGTATGAGATTGAAGTCAAGATCGATGGACGTCGTGGCTGTGGGTGACACTGAATATTGGGTGAGAAAATGCAGTAAACCGATTTAAAAATGAGATCGATGATTCGTCGTGTACCGGCTGGGGGCTTGAGAGCCGGTACATTCTTCTTCCTTCTTGGCCGACAATGTACTAGTTATGCCTTTCGTGTTACTAATGTCCACCACCCATCAGGTCAGTCGTCTTCTCAATTACCGGCTATTTAATTAAAAAAAAAAGGATTGAATCCATCAATACTTGCGGTTTACGACAGGACTCGCCTGAGCAACACAGTTACGTATTACGAGTATGAACAAACGGTTGTATTTAGGTACGAACTTCTCTAACCAAAAGCTACCGTATCTTACGAGCCAATTTGAACGAAATTGAATTGCAGCTCTTATTTTTTCTAAATCATGTGACTAGTTAAATATTTATTTATTTCTTCCGAACCATATAACAGAAAGGTGGAATTAATGTTATAAGCATTATCTGCCAGTCAACCTACAGACAAAATTGAGAAGCGACGAATCACTACATCACTTGCTACGGTGAAAAAAAAACAACGTGAGAAAACCTGCTTGTCTTGGAGTACTTCATAAGGTTCGCAAAGGTGTGCGAAATCTACATTCCGCACTTGGTTAGGTTGGACAAATCCTTAACCTCTCTCATTGTGAGAGGTGACTGCGCCCAGCAGTGAGACATTTATGGATTGTAATTAACGGTGAGACACTACAGATAATGGACAATAATGCAAACCAAAGAGAGAGGTACTAAATTGTATTAAATATTTTGCAAATTCATATAAAATTGATAATTTACGCTTTATTGAAACACTTTATTGAGGTCAGTTTTATTTTTTTGGTTTAATGTATGTAATGTCCAATAAAAGTTTATTTCCACTTTTTTTATTTACAGGTAAGCGGCAAATTCAGACACACATAAGGTATCGTAAAGTTAAGGGTCCACGGAGCCCACATTTTTTACCTACCCAATTAAGATAAGTATCTATCTACACCGGATTCTTTCCGACTTTTTGATTCATATCAAAATTATCAATAATGAAAGTTGCCGCTTGTAACTAGATCCACATAGATTTTTTTTTATAAGTATATAGAAATATTTTGCAATAATTAAATGTCTAAGTTTCAAAATCTACATGCATGTTTTCACACATTAGCATGCTGCTGTTTCCAAAGTACGTTGACAGATGTCGCCGGTTAGGATGGATATTAATATTAATTATTATTTTAATATTATATTCGCAACCAAGATGTTACAGCCGGATTAATGACAGCTGCGTAATACAGCATTAACGAGACACTAAAAAGATATAGAAAATATTTGTTTGTAAATTTAATACTAAAAATACCATTATTTATATTTATTCCAACCAATTCATCTAACACTAATACAATTTTTTTCCTTGTCTTGTACAGTAGATTATGAAAATAGACAGACACGCGAAACTAATTTATTAAAAGTTTATCAGTGCCTATGCATCACAGAACCCAGAACACTGCATGTAACACCAAGTATTTGGTTTGTAACAACGACATTAACTTAAAATTACCATGTGCAACTTAGTGAGCCTTACTCCTGTAATATCGATAACGTTTAACTTGTACTAGTAAAAGTATGTCCGTTAACAAATGACGCACGCTGTTCATACGTAACATCAAGTAATGCCTTTGTTTGAAACCCTTTGAAATATCCAGTCAAAACATGGCCGGGAGATAAAATACTGTTCTATTCAAGGCACATTCAACAAATTTCCCGGAGAGTGCAGATTTCTGCGTTGTTATTTTTTTAATAATGTTTACAGACAGACAGACCCTTAATTTTTTTACCCAATGATATTGATTGCAACAAAGCTCTATAATAATTTTAAGACATTATTTTTTTTTTTTCTTAGAAAGAACTGCTGAAGCTTTATACAAGTAGATGTTTATATTATAAGTAATTAAGAAGTCGCGAGTTTTCAAAAAGATTTGCTTTTAGCTATATTACGTTAACAATAATATCTTACGATATTTAGAAGCAGAATAATAATTCAATTTTCATGCATAAAACATAAATTTCAGAAAGTCGAGAAAATCGCTTTTTTAAAATAACAGCTGATGAAAGAATTCTATTAAGCCACTTTCGTTGCGACGCAATTCACTCGAGAATACCTATTGCTTTAATCTTTTTCGCTTTCAACAGTCAGGAAGACAATTTCCTTTCGTGAGTTATTAAATTATATAACAGCGGAAACTATGCGCTTACTCTTGGCATTGCTGTAACAAGGTGCGAAATGAGAAACATTTCTTCCTATATAAAGCCTCGTTTTCACTGAGAAACAAAATATTCGTGAGGGTATTGATAAAAAAAATGCTTTGTATTAGTGACTATTGCATAGACATACTTGACAACAGAGGTCCGTACGACGCGTTGCAGGTCTAGGAGAAAGTTTACTGGAAAATGAGTTAATTGAGTACCTGATAATAATATTTCACTGTTCTTTTAAATGTTTGTGTGTTGTCAAGCAACTAAAATGCACCTTACCATCATGCAGCAGTAGAAAATTTACTGAGCGGTGTTAGAACCTCACGACCTACTTCGGTCGGTACACGGCACAGTTGCTTTGTTCGTTGCGTAATTCCTCAGTAAGTTCCTACGAGCTGGAAAGTTCTTGGACTCGGTAATAATGGATAAATCCCCTCTTTTTTTATTATATATTAATTCAATGAGACAATGCTAACACTACACATACGTGTTATTTTATTTTAACTGTATGTGCGTAAATTTTTAACGTCGAGGTTGCCAAAGCAACCGCGTGTTAAAAAGAATTGGTCATTAACCAAATTTAACGATAAATAATACAAAAATGTGCAATTAAAACCAACAATGTCACACAGTAATTTATGCACACGTGTTTCTTGACATATATTACAATGTATTTCATTACAGTATATAAAAGTACAATATTTTTATAACTTTCACTTATTCCTTGCCACGTCGAATTTCATCACTTAGTGAGAACGTAGCTTTAGCATTGCCGGCAGCGCTGCCGACAACTATGTTCTATTTCCTGAGTACTCCTGATACTTCACTTTAGTACGCGTGGCACAAGGATAAATCGAAACTGCAGTATATATTACATTTGTTGAAAACTATCTTGTCAAATGTATATGGTTACACATTATGCTACCATAACGATTAGATGCATAATTTGTTAACTTTAGTCTTTAAGCGAAATTATTCACCCAACGGTTAAAACCCATTTTCTAATTTTTCCAATTCAACGTCTACACAAATAAAGCTATTACATCGAGATGCCTAGGTATGGGTAAGTTGACGAGCACTGATAGCCAAGGGACTTGAACATCTATGTCCTAAGAGAGATTTTGTTCCTCAATGCTGTACGTACTTCCAATTAAAAGATACCTTAGGTGCTTATCAGACATTAATATCAACTTGCTATGATGAAGGATAACATCGTGTGGCAACCTGCATAACCAAAATTATTCGTCATGTTCTCAAGGGTTTGGAAGTCTGCCAATTCACATTTGACCAGCATAGTAACTACGTCCTTCACTGAGAAGGATTATTTTATGTAAGGGACAGTCTGAAAGTAAACTAAGCCCAGCTGTGGGACAATTATGGATTCCGATGAATAAGGATTTATGATTAATTCTCTTTTGCGAAGAGTATACCTTTTTCCTCATGGCTTTCAGTTCAACATAATGATAATTATGCGCTTCCAATTGAAATACGTTTCACAAACTAGCAATAAGCGCATTGGCAAGAGACTTGAACAAAATTACAGTTAAGTACAGGGGATGTCTCATTTGCTGTACGCGTCGTATTATTATGATGTGCATCGTCTCAAGTACGCATGAGTCTCGTTTTATTTATTTTATGTTCTATATCAATTGATCAATATTTACATGGTCGACATCATAAGGTATAATGCATTTGTGCTACCTGTTCATTGACAAATATATTTGTATACTCAAATAGTCTGCGATCACGTTTGTTGGCTTTCAGAACTCGCGTTATTTTATTCATCCCTGTTAATCAATATCAGTTTCATCTGTATTCTGGTGTATTAAAGGTTTTATTAATACCTTTTCATTTGCATCCCTTGTACTCGGAGTAGAAGATGCCCGTTGTTATAAATAGAAACTTGTCCTGGTTAAATAGTAAAACAATATACACCGCTTTTATATTCCCTTTGTAATGGAAAATCAATTTACAAGGTTCGCGGTCAGTAACAAAGTTAACGCTTTCTACTGCGAAGTACTTTATAATTCTACTATCAACTCTCTCACAATTTTCTCAATTCAAATACAATCTTATGAATAGCCAGAACTCGTTCTGTAAAAGCTTGAACTGTTAGCATAACTTCAATTGCATTTGCATAAACTCAATTATATATATATCTATATGTATATTTGGTATAATTTAATGAAAATACAACCGTCGCACTAATTTATTACCTACGTTGCTGTAATCAAATTCGAATAATCTTCCGCATACTTTGCATCTACGCCTCGACAAAAAGAAACAAAACATCATGAGTACAATTAATATCAATTTTAATGATGCCGATAAAATTTGCCTTCGATGCATCTAATAAATTGAATATCATCTTGGACCGACGCGCTCTTATCGAGATTCAAAACCTTCGGGAGCGGCGCGCACGTGTTTGCCTCTTTTCCGATATCTCGTATAATATTTCATTTATCTGTTATTTCTGATCACACATCTGTCCTTTTCGATGATTCTGCTTTTTATTTTTTCTTTTACCTTCGATCGATCGCGGTCTTTACCTGTGCGCATCGAATGTTTGAGACTATCTCGATTGCAATGTTAAATTGTCACCGCTCGTGCATTACCGCGTTTCGAGAGCCTTTGTTTATTTTATCTTAGTCGGTTAACAGCTTCATAAAACACTATCATTGTCCTCCGTAAATCGGCTGTTCGTTTAAAAGTTTATTGTACTTTTAACTATACATATTATTTAGTATTTATTTTAACCTCATTTACTGCCCGACGTCCGGTTCTTCGTATTATTCTGCGCAACGAATATTTTAGTATACTCAAAAACCATACTATAAAATAAAATAAAAAATACGTGTACCGGACTTACACGTGTCGGTTGTTGCATGTATTTTTGAGGAGGCGAAGATGGAGGATGTAGAAAAAACCGGCTTGAAAGGACTGACTTTCTCTTATAGGAAACTCGTGGGAGGTGAAAGTTTGTCGTGATGTCCTTGAGGCCCTGCGTAAATATGAGTCTGTGTTCGCCGGCGTTCGGATCGAGTTACACGAAGCCAACCTTTATTTGGCACATTTAACTTGAGGATATCTTTGTTACGTAACGCAACATCCATAATCACGTAACTGAGAATTCATTATTCCTTATTAATTATTTACATTATTCTCTGTCCCAGCTGTCGTAATTACAGTATTATTATTCTTAATGTATAATCTTATTATCTAACCACTTGATAATTCGTCGTGTCACCTAAAATAATATAAATACGGCTGCTGGATGGTAATCATGTTGTTCAGAAATAAATATGTTTTGATATAAACTGTCAGATTTAATCGTAACTAACAATTTTGTGTCGGTGTAAATTCATCGACATAATATACGAACATTATTATCAATATGCGTTGAAACGAATCGGTTTTAAAAACTTTGCAACACAAACTATAGAGTTTAAATTTAAAAATACAAAAATCGTTTTATTGTGTTCAATTAATCACTTTTGTTTTGACTCTCCATAATTAAGGAAGAGAACGAACGAGTATTCCCGAAACCACTCCGAACGCCGAATCATTGATTCGTTATGTAAATTGTTGATTGAGATTCGTTTCAATTGTTTCATCAGTGCAAAGTGAAAGAACTGTGTTAAATCAATTTTGTTCATATTACTGTTACAGACATCGAATACCTTTTAAAGTGTTAGACGGTCAGTTTTATACTCCCGCTAACTTGCTAACTAAACCTGTTTGTAATAGATATAATTTATGTAGAACCTTAGCTCTTTAAAATTGAAAAAAATGATAATATAATGTAGAACTTTGTTCTAACAGTTGAAGGACCCACTATACAGTGAGTATACGTTTTAAATAAACGCAACAAAGCAATGTTAAATGAAGCCTGCGTTTGCCTTGTAAGCACTGCAAGTTTTGACAGCAACACTGTAACACCTGTCAAAAAGTATGTACGTGTATAGATAGGTCTGTGGTTCGTAACATGATGCGCATTAACGAAACGTAAACTTATGGGATCGTAATCTGTGTGTTCGTATGTGTACTTGCAGCTTCGTTGATATTGCCATGGGATTATCAAAATATTCTTCAAATTTAAATAATGATACTCTTAGAGAAAAAGTAGATATACCTATCATCCTAGGTATAGTTGAGTAATGTGTTCCCCCGTCACATATAAGCGCTGTGTACGCCGTAAAGTTAAATCATTATACATATATTTTATATTTCTAGGATAATATTGTTCTATATATATAATATGGTGTTGATTATGAAATATAACAATAATTACCAGCTCCTATTACAAATTCATCATACACCTTTGATATGATTAACGGGTTTGTAAAACACAGCATGGTGTCCGAAGCATGTCTAAATTATTATCGTCTAAACATCTAGAAAGTTGCTTCATTAAAACGATCGATCACCGCGTGTTCATCTGTTCTTTTCACTATTAATGTGAAGTGTTGCGTACAAAACGTGATGTGCGTATATATTTAACAAATATCATAGTTTTCTAACTTAACTTATGTATCATGGCGACCGAAAATAAATAATCGAATTCGAAACTCCATTCCTTATCTATATTTCCAAATTCAATGAATCGATTTTTCAAGTAATCAAATAATTTATTAAACAGATCATAAGGGTTGAGTTCTTAAATAAAATAAACTCCAAAGACCATCGTTAAGTTTAATTCACTGAGCAGTACTGACTTGATAAATTAATAAAGCATATAAAAATTTATATTATTTGTAACGTATACATTTGCTAACTACTTGCTGAGCAATTTTAATAGTCTTGAGTCTATAGTATAGCGATATAATATAGACGTCGTCCTTCCTTGCTGAACTGATGATCCAGAATTTATTCCCCACCGTAGACGTGCATGTGACAAACAAATGTTGCGATGAGGTTTTTGTATGTCCGTGCCACACGTCCGTTAGTGAATCCTAGCGCGACGGTGCGACTGTGTCAATGTTAATATAATCTTTTGTTAAGCGTTTCTAAAGACCAGCATAAAGCAATAAAACTTGTGCGCTTGCTGTTTGAATACAACTAACTCGTACACATATTCGTGATGTAATCGTGCAAGACATCAACTGGTTATTATTATGCTTATATAATCGTCTCATTAAAAAAAAATAACAATGTTTCCGTTAACAATATCCAATTTGCTACGAGTAAACACTTGTCTGGTATTTTTAATTATTCTAAAAATTATATTTGCTTGTTGATATTTTATTCATATACTAGCGCATATGGTAATACGAAGACTGTTTGAAATTTTAAAAATTAGAAAAAAGATATGGCCCGTTAGCATGGACCGAAGTTTCTTACACTTGTATAGATATAATTTATGAAGTTAAGCATTAAAAATTAACGAAACAATTATAGAACGTGTATGCTCTAAATCTATGACTTATTATAGCAATTGTGTTTCGTTGCACATAGTTGTTGCCTATTTATAACATACCACTCGTCCGCTGTTGTCACGATGATTCCAGGGCTTAAAAAACTCTTAACTTCATTAACTTCAAAAGTACAGTAAACAAATCAAACCAAGTTTGGTTATTTAACGTCGGTAATAGGTTATTAACTGGGTTAAGTTCGGTTAATTTTAAATTACGGTGGTCAGGCTGTGGAAGTCAAGGTAAGTCTATCTCGAGCCGTCTCGCCGACGACAAATTGCGTTGTGACACGTCGTTATGGAACTGCCTCGAAATTAAACTAACTGTTCTATACAATCGCAAAAATACTACGAAAATACCATTCGAAATGTATATTTTAGGTATAAATAAACTTTTATCTAAGCTTCGGAGAACTCTTCAAAGTCACGATTTGACTTGAATCACCTTTCACGGAAAATACAAGGCTTTCCTTTTGCGGATTCGGTGAAATAATCCGGATAGGGTGCGGGCGACTTGTCTAGATAACGGTTGCGTTTCCCGCCACTATCGATACGGTGCTGTTCAATGGAATTCCACTTCTATCGTATCTATGAAGTAATGTTGGATATCATTGCGATTCTATAAAAATATTCATTGATTTTTTTGAAGTTCGAAGTTTTTTCCAAGTTAGTGTCGAATTTATGTCGAGTTGGTTTCATATTTTAAGGTACTGTTAATATCATATAATAACGCGATAAATGTCTAACGTTAAATATTGAGCCTCACAGGTGCAGATGTAGTGTTAGTATTTTACATAAATTAATTCAATAATCATGAAGTGATTGGCGTTGAAGGCTTAAACTACTAAAATATCATCCTAAATATTAAATGCTGTAGTTGTGCTAT
>DWPT01005586.1:0-12109 GCA_018251895.1 Agathymus mariae mariae
GTTTTGTGCTCGCATACAACCCCAATGACGCCCACTGGACCCATAACCACTGATAATAATGTCGAGGAGAATACCCTAACACCGACATATATATACATATATATACTTTCCATAGACCCGCCCGACAAACGTCACATCGATACGAAATAAGTAATTAATATCCTTCACAGACTAGCCAACGGTGGTAGCTCGATGATTTTAAAGTTTATACTGAAGCTACTGCATAATTCAATTGAATTGAATGTTTTTATGACCGTTTCATATGACAGATGCCAAAATCACATAGAGTCTGATTTCAATTATATACTTTCATTGATGATTAATTTTCATTCAATTTTATCCAATGATCTGGTATGATAGATTCCTAAATTTCAAATGAATTTACTAAGTTCAAAACAAGCCAGTTTTATTGGATCCAATAATAAATTTATATTTATGTATTTTATTATTAGTATAGATTTACCCCAAGGCCTTGGATATTAATGAGATTTCATTACTTGTTATAAAAAGATAATTACGATCGAGAGTTGGAATTTTTATGAAATGTTTTTGGTCGGACCTCTGTTTTTACAGATGCTTCGGATTTAGTGGCTGGTTTAATGAAATACCTTAGCTAATCGAGTAAGAAAACATATTTAATTTAAAAATGTTGGGTATCAATAGACTGATATATTCAAAAACAGACATGTAAAATTCATTGATATTTTTATATGTATTACATTGAATATACGTACTCACAATACATTCCACAATGTTTCTTTGGAAACTAATAAGGCCCGTGACATTATTATTTAGTGTTTCAAGGAGACAATTTATAGGCACAAACCAGTATAATACATTTCCAATACTATTCTGTCACTACTTCTTTCTACATACAAACCTCAAAGACAACTTGCGTTTTGTTTCACAATGTAGCAAACTTGGAAGTGTATTTCTTTGTACAGTTGACCAAAGACTAGTCCGACCGGAGCCTCGCAAACTTCACGAATAATATTTCTACATACATCATTCAGACAACAAAGTAGAAGGACCAGCCCTTCAAACCGTGAAAGAATTGCAATGCAAATGGCATAACAGTCGTAGAGTTGGCCAACACAATGGTAACAAAGTTTAAATTTTTCTGCGAGTAACTTACACGCCGTCATTGTTCGACAGCGAAAGACTCATGTTTAATTGTATCATCAACTTTTACTTACTATTTTTTTTGTGTTCAGGATTGTAATCTTCAATACTTTCGCGGATCGATCGGGGTACTGGTAGGTACCGAACTCTCCAGAAATGTTATTGGATATAGGGGTACTTCATCTTGAGTGATTGTATTTGCATTTCTAGCCATAACCAACGTTTTCCTTGTACGATCGAGAGTTCAATATGTAATCAGTACAGTGACAAAATTTTATTAGGATAGTCAATCATGTTTATTCTCATTAGTTACAAGTGTTTTGCAGGCTTTGGTCGATAGCCATTACAAAAAAACTCACTAAAAGGTTCAATAAAACTCTATCGATAAACTTGTCCATTAAATTTAAATGATTTTATTTTGGCACAATCATTAATCATATATTACTCCACCTGCACGGACGACGCTTTGCGTCTTTTGACGTTTGACGACGGTTTGCGTCTTCATTCATAATTCGCACTGCAAAAGACTGGAATAACTTGCCCGCGTCGGTGTTCCCGGCTACTTACGATGTGGGAGTCTTCAAGAGGAGAGTGAACAGGCTATTATAAATTAATGCGTTCAACATCTTATGACTTCATCACCACTTAACATCAGGTGGGATTGTTGTCAAACATTAACTTACCTTATGTAAACAATTTTTGCGGAACAATCACTAAATCAATGAGCCCCGTGTCCTATTCGTTTAAAATATATTTTCAGCGACCAGCTTTAATAAGATTAATATATTTGTTGATATCGTCCGCTCGCTGCGCAAACAATTCACCTACACGTTTTTGTACTCTGCATAATGTCTAATTTAACTTTATATGCGTTACAGCCGAGTGTTCTGTACACTATAGTGTTGAAAGACGCTGTAGAAATAATAATGCATGTAGCGATACTGTAATTATTATGGATCACCTGCCCGCATGCCATCTTTATCATCTTCGTCGTCTTATTCAATCCGTAAAAGTCCTTGATATACACAGAAATTGATAGCAGCAAACCGCTTCATTTTATTTATACCTACTCACAGAAATGTTCTGGTTGGTACCACCCACCAATCAGCTGCGCTCTACGTTAGGTTATTAACAACTAGATCGGTACGTGGCGTAAAATTAAGAATGCCCAATTATAAATACTCACAGCGAACTTTACTTTCATACGGTAACTGAACTAAAATTCTGGTGGAACCTTATCATATGTATGAAAATTATGTGTTCAGTTTTTTAAATTGTTTTCATACTATTTATTAAACAAGCATCTATATCTACACCATAAACATATGTATGTAGGTATGTCAACCGGCTTGTCCTTATTGGATGCCCATTACTTCGTCATATAAGTGATCTGGTTAAACAACATTTTTATTAACATGACTATTTGATCCCGCCTATGTAGCCTTTTATACAAAATCGCTCCAGCTGAAACGTTAAGCGCTTTCAAATAAGAGCACAGTAATAACACGCTTTGGTGGTTAAAGGTCCCAATACCTTCTCCTTATACTCATATTGTACATAGAAAATGAGAGAGTCGCTTACAGCAATTTCATACTGTTCACCGCAGTGCCTAAGCCGCTACAGACCTTTTATTACAAAGGTATATAAAAAAATGAGGTATACAAATATGATGCTATTATAATGGCGTACTAACGAACTCGGAAGCAGCATAACGTTTACGTTTTATAAGCGGATGTATCTGTGACGTATTACAGAGACGTTCGTAATGATCTGTGTAGTGGACGTAATGGATATGACAAGTAATGATTTGATCATGTCATAGACATCACAGACACATAGACATCAGGCACATTTGGATTACGAATGAATTTCAATACATTTACTAATATTTAGGGTTCCATATGACCAACGAATTCGTTATAAGCTAGTGGCCTCGCATGCATCACAAAGATATTTTTCAGTTGACTTTGATGTAGCGTCTGTACTATTTCGAATCTAACACATGTTTTAAAAAAATACTTATGGTTGACATAATCACAATTATCGTAAACACATGTAGCTGATTAGCGTCGGTGTACTATATGTTTGTGTAATAACGCGTACCTAAGATTTTTGGAATGGATGCGATATGGATCCTTCAAGTAAAAGTTGAAAGTCGCCATTCTCGCGGTCGAACCCCAGTAGATGGCTTTAGCATAGAAACGTTACGAAATACTCGCTATCCAAATTGTTTGATAATTAATAATTGGGTAATTGCGACACATGATCACGATTGGTCTGGCAAGAGTGAACGACTAAGGAGAAATCTTTTAGTATAAAAAAAGTGTGCGCAACAAACAGAATTGTATTCCAAACGAAATCAACGTAAAAGATTGCCGATTACAAGACGGTAGACAAAAGTCGCGCATAACTCTTGTTAAAACCTGCCCGGGAAACAATTCTTCTTCACCCTTAATGGGAAACGAGACCGCTAAGCCTCGAATTCGATGGATAAACGACTTCGTCATTGAAGGATAAAGCAAAGATTTGCCGTTTTAACTTTTACCCGTCACAATGTATGTGCCATGTATTGAATACCAATGGAACTACACAGACGGTGACTGGATTTAACGCAAGTCTAACTAGTCTAAAGTTTATAATCGTGAAATTATTTAGTTTCACAACTTCAATACTCTAACACTGAATATAATTAAAAAGCTATCATAAGTGCCCGCGCATTACATATCATACAGTAAAAAGTATATTTTTTTATAATGCATAAAAGAATCTGAATAAAGTCGCTCTTATCCTGTGACAGAATATGGAATATTCGAGGAAATTATATTTCACGAGAGAAGACACATAGTAAATGAGGTAGGAGTGCCTAATCCGAGATTATGTTACTGATATACGTAATATATATAGGTATATGTGGACGTACGCGCATTAAATATCAACCCGTTGTCTTTATCTTTTGATAGGAGAAATAAATGTATCGTTAGAGTTGCAAAAAAATATATGCTTGCTTATATAAGATCTAATGTAAAACGAATGTAAACAGTATGACGAAATGGAAAAGTCGAAACTTGCAATCGAGCATCATATTAACGTCCCCTGAATGACAGGATGAATGATTGATCCACGTAAAGCTTTACCACTAACGTGTTACAAGTGAACGAACGCCAGGTGAGGCGACACCTATCGCCAAGAATGCTTTGGACTCGGCAAGTGTTATATATGCCGGCCGTGAAACACCGACGTCTATTGGAACAGAACAAGCATTATTAACACTATGATCACGCGGCGGTCCTGTCGTCCTGATAATCGGGCACACGCGTCGTGGCGCGGGAACACGCGGCAACGCGTGTGATCGCCAGGGCGGGCGGCCGATCACTGAAGGCGGCCCGGGCTGCCCCGCGCGCTCCTCCCCTAGCTCATCCACCGCAACAGAACCTCTCTATTATTTTATTGAGAAAGCTAATGAGACGAAAGACATCGACCCATTTCGAAATTCCCATGGTTACAGTGGAAAATTAATCTAAACCCAATAAAACACAACTGTGATGCGGTGATCATATAGTTTACCTCTAAACTATAGTAAAATCATTTTTTCTTCTATCGTCTCAAGAAGATCGGACACGTTCAGAGAACACTTATTCCTTACTTCTAAAGCATTATGTAAATAACAGTCTTAGAAACTTCCAGACATTTTCTTACACATTAAAGTGTCATTAGCAATCAAACCAGTAGAAGATATTATTCACCGTTTTATTGTACTGGATGTTATATATTGCACTTGTTTTTTTATTAACAAAGAGTTAAAATATTTATATGCATAATAACTTATTCAGTGACAAGTTTACGTAACACTTGGTTCTCATTTAACAAAGACACACGTTCACTTCAATTACATTCAAGATCAAAAAAACAACTCCCGAAGCCCTATTTATACATTATCCGTGATGAAATAGAACGTAAGCTTCTTGTGAGTCTTCCTTCATCCGTTTACCGTGAGTTAATAAATAAATTTTAGATACATCAGGTCGCAAGTGTATAATGATTTCAAAAGGTCAAAGACACACAAATATACGACGACGGGGCGTATGACGGCCGTAGGCTTGAAAAATTGTCAGCGTTACGCTAAAAGCGAATTTACGCGTACTCCCGACTTTGTGGAATAATTCCCTGAAAACTGTGGGACGTAAAATTCAAACGGTGGAATAACTCGCCCTGCTTATACGCCCGCTTACCCCGTTGTACTGCAAATCTGACTGGCTTCTCTCAGTAAGCCGGAGCCGATAGGGTTGGCAGCCGGCTAGTTGAGTAAATAACTTTAAAGGTGCTACCTGTATATTTGCTCAACTAGGATGAAAAAAATAATCAACGCTAAGATCGCAAAATAAGGCGGATAGCGACACCGTAATAACAATATCACGTGCAGATAAAGATGGAAAAACATCGGTTAATAGAAGTACAACACAAACTTTTCGTAAACTTAGTTAGGGATATCCTAATTTTTCATGAATATATATCCTCATTATCAATATACATCCTCATATAGATTCGTTTAGGAGCATGCATTATATTTTCCAATAATAATAATAATATAATAATTTTCCCACAAGGAAACATAAATAAGCTTGATAAATTTTAAATTTTTCCACCAAACAGTAGGCAGACGGCAATTGGCTAACATAGTCAATGGTCCTGTAACTTATTCTGACAGAATATCCCAATCCAGCCATGCGTAATTTTGTTAACCCTTCATCTTTAAAGATAATATTTGAATTAAGTGTTGTGAGTGAAGACTCTAGTTTTCATATATTGTTTTTCTAACCCGGGAAGTGTCCCAACCCGGTGCGCTAATTTTTTCGAGACACTTGTTAACCCTGGCTATAAAATTGGCGCAGTCGCTGGATTCACAACTGTAATCTCCAAGTGAAATTGGCCGGTGAACAGTTTTATTCAAATATTACTTCTGAAACAATTCCTACGGATGATGTAGTTAGACGGTTCCTTGTTACGAATATTCCTATATTTGTTATTTTATCGATTAAAGTAAAAAGAGGTCAACTTATATTATTTGTTCACGCCCGCTGCGTAGATCTGTTTGTCGTCCTTATTGTAACATTTAGGGTATGTAACCCGAACACACACGCGCGTCCTAATTGACACTTGACCAAGGGTCTGCTAATATGCGGCATACGAGAATACTATTAAATAATCACAGCTGCCCATGAACTACGCTAACAACAAATCAACCTCACTTAGCTTTTTCAGAATACATTGCTGGCTGAGAAACCGGTGAATCCAATTGTTGTCTGGTTCTCGAGCACTCGTATCAAAACACGTTAAAAACATTTCAGTTGGAATTTCAGAAGAGCCACCATCCTCCTGACATATCCAACTGAAAGCGGAACCTGTGATGAGGTTCAAGGGTGATAAAGATCCAAATGATCTGCAACAGAAGCTTGGTGCTATCAATAATTAAATAGTTACCAGTGTGTACCACGATAGGTTGCCATTTATACATGCACGGCAATTTCGAGGTGACATTTTTAAAGCAGTAACTAGCAAAAAGTGCAACCATGGACGAAGCATTGTATTGGTTCTGGTGCATCCAATCCAACGGTTTAAACTAATTTCCATTAACTTTTGATACTTATTGTTTTCAGTTATAACATTGTAGCCGTTTTGATAATTTGAATCACGCCTGGCTTCAAATTAATTCCCTACTGTGTCGAAAACTCATTAAAAATTTGTTTTAAACTTGGTAACTCTGCGTTCAGAAGTTACGCATTCTCATTACAACCGCGAGACACTTTGTAACTGTCAGCTTGTTTTGGATCAAGATTGTACAAATTAATATTATATTTCAAACTGTCTCATATAGCAGGTATAGTTAGTCTGTATTACTATCAAAATCTATAACGAATTCTTATTTAGTTTGTAAATAAATACAAGTATGAGATTCAAAAGACATTTCAAGCACAGAATTTCTCGTAGTATGAAGGGTATAGACCAACACACTAGTCAAATACAGAACGCCATACTTACAATACATCTTTGAGAACACTGAAAAGAACTGTCATGGACCGAAGCAAGTGGCAATTAATTTGTATATTCATTGAAACTTTTGAAAAATTATGAGTTGCGTGTAGGATTTGAATATTTATTTTCAATCTCTGCTTAATAAATCATATTATACATTTACAAAACTAAGTTACAAACCTAATTTATGACTTTGAAAGATAGACAGAAACGTTTGTTAAATGTTATAATAATATTTTTCATGACATACATAGCAACCCATAGGTGTTTTAAGGAAATTATAATCTATAATATCTGTTTATTAATCTATGAAATCAATTGCTGGACTTGCTTGGCCTAGATATGCCTAGGTTCAATGAGAGGTGTTGTACCTCTCTTAATTGCTACTACCTCCTACGTGCTATTTAATCCGATCCTAATAATAATCCGAAATCAAACATTTTCTGCTGTTCCTAAATAAATATAGGGCGTTAGATTATCGGGTGAGTTAGCACTTGTGCTGTTTTTGAGAAGGGCTACATGAGCCATGCTTCTCTCTCTCTCTCTCTCTCTCGTCATGCTGCCAATCCTTCAATTATATATACTGTTCGAAAATCATACATCGAACATTAAAAACATTGTTCAACGGCATATTTATCACGACTTACTGTCAGATGGCATTGTTGTCAAGCATTAACTTATGTCATGTAAAAACAGACAATAAAATTAAAAACTTTCCCATTCCTCATGTATGAACACAAGAACTAAGTAGATACGGAGCGAATATAAATATCTAGAGCGTTGTCAGGACAACAGAGTTTTGTTATTCACGTCACCGAATATCTGCCACATATCGACGAACGGTCTACGTGTCTCCAACTGCCTGATACATGACAATATTTAGATAGGTTCGTCTAACAATTGAGTTCCAATTCCATAGTTATTGCTCTCGGTCTGGATAATCCAAGAAATTAACACCCAGTGAACTTTACCTATGTAGAAACGTAAACATTTTAAGGGTTATATAAAAACTGCGGCCCTGTCCTGTCCCGCTCGATAGCCATGTAGGAAATGGTTCGTTGATTGCAAAATCAGTGATAGGAATCATGTAGGCGGTGAGTTTTAAAATAAATATGAGCGTATTCCATACCCGATAAATAGTTTGTTACTTAAACAAAAAATATATAACAAATGCAAATTAACACACACACACACACACACATACACACACTTAAACGATAGCCATCACCATTTTTTACGGTTTACGTTAAAGCTCAAGCCAATATTTACGTATCACTTACGTGACAGACAAGAGTAACCGGACGCATTAAACTCAAACTAGATCAAACTTAAACCTCAACTCAATACAATAACAGCAAAATAATCGAACAGGAACGATTGCAACATATGTTTAAGAGCAGAATAAAAGTTCCCGAGAGTTGTTTTAAATCGCAAAATGTTCAAAGTGATGTCAGCGTATCTAAATAACGATTTGAGAGATCAAAAAATAAACCAGATATACGATAGACGATACGTTATCGTGTCCAATAATATCTATCGCGCTGTTAGGCATTTCTCCGTATTACAATACACATAGACACACGCACACATAGTACAGCTCCGCCATTACAGTTTATACGTCACCGAGATCTATGCAACTAGGTCGAAATATCCGCGTACACTAAGCGTAACGTACAAACACCTCATAATAAAATTAATAAAATGTGGCAACAATACAAGGGAACAACGGTAAGACACTCGATTATAATACGTGTGGTAGTATGTCCTTACGGCCGTGCTCAAAGGACAAAACTAATAAAATAGTCATGCCGTCAAATATCACAAAACAGCTGGGTTTGACGTAATTGCTATGTGACCGTTAAGGGTTCCAGTCGATATCTCTGCCCTTTATTTATGTATTGGAAGCAGCATATTATATTAAAAGTTACCAAAATTAATTCCTAAAACTTACGATAAATATCCAATAACCACGTGAAATCCGAACAGAATTGTTCTACCTGATAACACGAGAACGGCAATATATAGAAAGTGCAATATATATATATATATATATAGTCCAAAGTGCATAAGAATTTATAATAAGTATATTAAATAGTTACTATTGAAACCTTTTAAAATTAACATAACAAATGGTTCTGACAAACATTTTACAGTACAAATGAATATTTCGATACTTCATTATAATACTACTTATTATTTATTGTTATTTACAACTTGATATTAACCGATGCAATTGATTTTATACATATATGCAATTTAATTATATTATTTTAGGTAGTTTTTGAAAACATTTTGCACGACATCATAATCATTGTCTTTATAGACATAATTAACTCTCTATCACGTTTTCTTCTAGATAATTATTATTGTATAATTTGACACGATGAATAATATATGTAGTATTACAATTTATAGACATTTGTACGCCATCTTATAATTAGTGTACTGGGACTCGTGTATATTTATAACATCTCTGTGCTAACCTACGCTTAATAACAAATAAATAAATTAATAATATTAGATAATTACATCGTTATGCATAATGATCTAGCTAATACATACAAATATATAATATTAATATATGGCTTGCGTCCTAGTAATAATGTACCTTTGAAATGGCAAAAGATTTTTTTTCAAATAAGTGCCGTGGTTAAGATTTAAATTAAGATTTCCTTTAGCATACACACAGCGAACAAAATTGGCATTCTAATAATATTAAATTAGATATAGCGCACTGTAAAAGGATAGTTTGTTACTAATTTTCGCATATTATTATATTTCAGAAGAAAACATGAAGATTTTTGACACATTACCTTTCATCACCCTGAAATATTTGATCGCGTCCTAAAATATTATAACACATCAATTTGTCTGCGTACAAAAAAACTTCCGAGTCGCCATTACAGTGAGTGCAGCAAAATTACCTTCATGTCCGCTCTCGCTAACATTCCGAGTCGGCCCACGTATGACGACTGATGTCCGATGCCTGAGTACAGTCATCAACTCAGTACTACGCCCAATTTATGTATTCAAATGATCCATTATAAACTTAACCGATCGCATATTAAGTCTCAAAATTGCGTGAGGGTTGCAAAATTGTTACCTGAGAAATTTTAGCTATGTTGGCGCGTATACCAGTTGCTTAGTTACCAATGCGAAAGAGTTACGAGCGAGCGAGCCGTCCGTGACTACCTTTTACTTCGGTAAGTTAGTAAAACTCTAGAGATTTATTTAATGTAACATAAAGTTCAAAGCTACGTAAGTCGTTACTCTGGTACACTTTGAAACACTTTTTGTCTTGCAACTAGTATAAATCCTTCATAGATGAGTCGATCTGTAGAATTTTCCCTCAAAGAAAACTCTAGAAAAATATGTTTCAACGATTTCTCGTTGAGTTTAAGTAGCTTTCTTGTTCGAAGTACGCTCACAGCTGAACATGAATAATAAATTATTTGTGCATACAAAGAGAATGGACAGATATTTCTTCGTACAAAATAGAAATGCATTTTTAATAAAAACTGCACGAAACAGAATAAATATAAATTTCTAAGTACATAACAATAACAACAATACGTCTTCAATACATTGTATGATAACCAAGAAAAAGAATATATATATATACATATAATAATATTATAACTGATCGCTTTCTGTATATGAAGGATATATGAGAAAAACTATCATTTCGGGTCTTCATCAACGCAATAGAACCCAAAATAATAGTAACTTAGAATTTCTGTCTGTTTATCTGGGCCTATGTAAGCTCTAAGCTCAGAAACGGCTTGACCGGTTTCCGTATGGTTTTTTTTACTAACGCATTGCAGTACGCATCACTTAATATTTAAAGTTCGTTGCATGTCAACCCGTCCTTTAACAAAAAAGTTACAAATAAATTATTTCCAATTCACAGCACGAGAAAAACCCCATCCTAAACCAACGCCGGTGCTATTTCTATATTTACTAGTTTATGATAAAATCACAAAGGGGCCAAATCTGTTCATTGAATTTTATTTGGAAATGTTAATTTTATAGCTGTACATTGCCTAAACATGTTTTATTGGAACTTCTGTCTAACTGTCTGGACACATATATCTAATCATAATCTTTGGTACTTTTTTCGCGGGTAATGAATCTGATGTCGCAGTATTTTCCCAAACCGAACCGTTTTTTAATTACCAAGTTCCGTACCGTTCTTATTTACCAAGCTTCTTTCAATCAGTTCTTGTTTCCAGTTACCAAGATCAAACTAAATATGACATAGTAAGTTACTACTTACTATATAAGTGGTGATATACAAAGGGGACTGCTTCCATCCTTGACTATTAACCGACCTCCCCTCCCCGTGGTCCACCCCGCCGAACGACGAACGTGAACGCTTTTGATTGATTCGATTGGAAAATCAGTTTAGAGGCCGGTTTATTTATAGTTTCTTGCTGGATCATCCACACGTCGCTAACTTTGGTGATGCAGATGTGCACTGGTAACGGTGGCTATCGTACATAACGACTGTCTTTATAAAGTACTAAAAGCACTGGACTTCCGAGTCCTGAAACTAGCCGCCGACGGGTCGAAGCAAGCTCGATGGTATGCATGCAACATTATTATCTACATGTTGCACAAATTGAAATTAATTAATTTACATATATGCCGTTGTGTCTGGTGCGGTTGTTCGCCTGACCACAACACAGAAGAACAATTAACGCGAGAATTGCATTACAAATTAATGTTATCATTCAGACAACAACAACAACGATGGGGCCACAACATTAAACAGAGTTTAGACTACATTACGGTGTTTGTTTGTGATCGGGTTGATGACGTCCCCAAAAAATTTACATTGTATTTAAAAAAAAACAACGGAAAACAATTGAACGGAAACTTTCCCGTAAAAAAAAGGTGCCAGGAAGAATAGGTAACGATAGGCGAGGGTTTAACGGAGGAAAATTGCTGATTATTT
>DWPT01005587.1:0-12108 GCA_018251895.1 Agathymus mariae mariae
TAGTTTTATTTTTTTTATACCCGAAATATGCAGCAAGTTGTAGGGTGCCTAATACTTTTGGCCAAGGCTGTATGTCTGTTGGTCTACTAATTTTAGGGGAAATTTTTACATTATAATATCCGCTCTGCGTCTTGGTAAGGATTGTTATTTGCCTACCTTACCTCCAATAAATTAAAGCTATTCATTCGCAAAGCTCAAAAGTCAATTGGTACATGGCTTGCTCTCTGAAGGATAAACTTTGATCCATGAACGAAATTGGTGAACTGATGTCCATTGGTGGCATTTGACTTCTGAACATGTCACGTATCACATTTTTCTGCATTAAAATAAATATTGACACGCTAAATAAATAAATATGACATCATAATCGTCCAACAGCCGAGAACAAATATTTATCTATCACTTAAATGCCTCGGTGGCACAGTGAACCCGGGTCACCTAGCTCTGTAGTGAAGGGTAATACCAACTCGGCTGTTTATTCTGACCTTGTCCTCTCAGGCTGGTTCACGCAGTCCGATGAAGCCCACTGTCGAAAGGAGTACCACTACGCATTCAACCAGCTGAACGCCAACTACGTGGAGTGGCAGGAGCGCGAGAGTCGCAGCCAGAGCCTCAAGACCAAGACCTCGCTCGTGTACGTCGCCAGACCGTATCTGGACGGCGTCAACGTCACAGAAAGACGAAATCTGGTCTACAACTTCAGGTAACATTGAACTCCGTTATATTCAAATCCAAAACTAGTTTTTATTGTAGCCTAATAATTTTGTAATATAATTGCCGCCGCCATAGTCGGACGCCAGGTTTACCAGAAGTAAGTTTAACTCACATGACATACCATTGAGAATTTTGTAGATGAAACATGATTTATTCACGATATTTTAAAGACATAAGACTAAGGCTGCGTGTACAATTCGAGGCCAACCCCAGCTATTTTCGTTAGATAGCAGTTAACGCTTGTCGAAAGCCTCCAAACGGTATGAAGCTTCCAACATCTAGACTGGTCACTAACCACCTTATCAATCCGCGTTACAACGACGTGGTAATGTACCCTTTAAGTACTTTTGATGTACAATAAAGTATGTCGTTTTATATCCCGCGGATGAGATCGATGTGAGTGTACCAGGTTGTATCCCAGGGATGTAAACGCAGGGTCTTCCGTTGCAGGAGTCTACTGGCGCGCGACCAGAAGGGGCACCTGGTGGCTGGGCTGTACTTCCCGGTGGGCGCGCGGCACGACGCGCAGTTCACGTTGTTCCTGGACAGCCCCGCGGAGTACAGAAAGACCAAGTACAAGTTCTCGCTGTTCGCTCATCCGGAACAAGTGAGTCCAAAATATACACTCACCAAAAATATAAATACAACTGGGCTGCATATGTACATTATATATTTTTTGGAAATGTTAATGTAAGTACACTTTGTTATCGCTATAAAGGTCGATTTATGTTCCTTTTGGATATTTATTGAACTTTTACAACAATTGCATCACTGAACAGATTTATATGGTTTTAGGATATACACAACTTATGTTATTGATCTAAAATCTAAGACACTTCATACCGAAAAATCCGGCAGAATTTTCCGTAGTCTCATGTGTACAAAATCTTGTCCATATATCGATACATTTTTGTTGATTGAAACGTCAAACTTCAATTACAACTAGTGTAGTATATTATCTTAACCAGCCGTAGGTTATAAGAAACGGCTGCAAATCTACTTCGACTGTAATGTGGGTAGGTACGTAATTGCTAAAACATAAAGAAATAACGATTGTAGCTTGGAAGATTTTTTGCAAATGTTTGGTTTTTCAAATATTAGGATTGCGTCGTACTTATAGGGTTGCGTTAACTTTAAAATCCCAGCCCCGGCCAAACAAGCGCACTCGAGTGCTGTTTTATTTAAAACCAATATTATGTATGACTAATAATTATCAATGGTTATCATCCCACTGTTGGGACCTGGCTATACTAAGAAGACTCCTTAAGTCTTCTTAACACTATCTAGTTCTTGTTTGCGTTAAATCACTAATTCATTGTGATATAGTTTTTTTTAAAACAACCTTATCATTCTCAGATCCCGCCAGTGTTGTTGGAAGAGATATCGCTATGCAACAACCTCATGAACTACGAGGACGGGGAACTCCTGCGGATCATCTGCAAACTGGCACGCGTCCTCAACTGTCACTCTTTCATCGAACAGATGCTTGAAATCAACGATGACATTTGCCGATTCTGCCTCTGACCATCACCGCCATCTGTGGGCGAAAGCGGAACTAAACGAAACAGCGCCCTCTGTGCACCTTCAAAACTGGCGCAATATTAAATACCCTGAATTTCTACTTTATTTTACAGCATTGTTATATCTAGTAACTTTTTGTGTTATTTGAATATGTTTGTGTTCAATTTACTTCTCCAATTATACATACATTTTGATTGTGTTATACGGTTATGGTATACTTCAATTATTTTTAATAATTTGACCTAATTTATTAGATAGTACGTTAAGTATTATTTTAATCGTTTGAATTCTTATTATATGCCCTTTTAAATTAATGGACACTATGCTGCTTATTTTTGACCAATAAAATATTATATCGTGTACACCCATATATGTTGTTTCGTTTTAATTATTGAAAGTGTAGAGAGAAATAAAACACACTCGTACGCTCTACTAGTATATTCTACGATCACACGAATGATAAAAGAATAGTTGGTTCCGTACAAGCTAATATTTAGACACATATATATTCAATATTACTTCTAAAAATATATAGATACCGTGAATGAAACGTCTATAACAATAATTTATAGATGCACCGTGAATCGACGCAGTCACTTTTAAACAACTTATTTCAATAAAATTAACTTAAAAATATGAGTACTACGGCGAACGACAGACGACAAAACGGAAACACATTATGATATATAATACTAAAGGAATGAGCGACAGGGTATATCTCCAGCACCCGCATTTTGTGCTTCACTTACTTGTCCCACCGCATACGATGAGAGATTAACTATCAATAGAAACGCAATTGTAAGAGCATACTGGCGAATCATAATCGCGAGTGAAAAACATAACAGCGAGCGAGATCGCTCTGTCAATAATCCCGCTCCTCCAGTCCCAGTCCCAGTCGGGTCCACGCAATACTGAGTGATATTTAACATATATTATTTCCCCTTACCCATCGCCACCATTGTGAGGACATAAAATCAAGAACTGCATATTGTATATAATATAGTTGCTACTTCATCTGACTCGTGTTCCAATTGGGCCGCCCGACATGCAGCCGGGCGGGCGTTGAGCGCCACACAGACGCCGCGCGACACTTGTCGTACATGTGCGAGGTCCCTCGCAGCGGTGTCAAAGTCCCCACGGAGGTAGCTGCCATACTACTATTGATTACGCGCTCCTAACTCTATGTATGTGGATTTATTTTTACTGTTAACTTATCCTCAACTGATGTTTTGCCGACGTCGACGTGTTACAATTTACGATAGCGGCCATCGAACCGTCGGACCAATACCGGTTATAACTTAAGGCGATGCAGTGCGTGTTACATTTGTCAGTTTATCAAAAACCTCGACCTCAAACCCCAACAGGGGTCAAACAGGACGGATGGCATATTGGCATAGCTTCGCCGGCGTTGATGCGGCTCAATGGACCGTTTACCGTCGACACATAAATCAATCTTAAAAATATTAAAACATGGCGCATCTTGTTTCTTATACCTCGATACCAACAAAATGTAATATTAAGTGTACAAAAATGATTATAGATTTACTTAAAAGCTGACACAATTAGAACTACTTATTTTTTCGCAGTACTCTTTATTTGAAATGAGTAACACAACTAAATATACCTACGCTCAAACACCACTGTCACGGCGATGGTAAACAACGATATCAATATCGATATACCGTACTGTACTGTTACCGATCAATACGCACAACACATTGTGACCAAAATAATAAGTGACGAGAATTCATGGGAATGCAAGCGCGCGCGCGTCCCGCTGTAATTTACATATTTTATTGTGAAGATTACGTACAGTAGATATATATCAAATTTTATATTACATTTATCGCTTCGTTTCTATCTGACGCGCACCAGTGGCGATGGAGCCCCGAATACTCACTCGGCCGTAACCGTTCGAGGTGGGCGCGAGACCGCGATAGCCTCAGAGACAAAATTTACAAACATATGCTTTTGAATAGGACACTTGGAAATCAATATTATAGTCTATTAAATTATTTACTTCGTCTTATAGTAATTAATATTGTATGAGACGTATCATCAAACCGCCAACAATATTTACATCAAATTATAATTTTGAAGAGTAAAATGTTATTCACTCAGAACAAGTATGTTAATAAATATGCATCAAGTTCGAATATTAATTTAAAAATAAGTATTTAATGTAATAATTGTTGACAGTTTTTTATATGCATAATTAAAAAAAAAAACTATTAAGTAAATATTGTTTTAATATTAACTCACTTGGTATTAATGATGACCATCCATGAAGCAGTACTCTCATCATTTTGACCATCTGATTCTCATAGATAAAAAATATTACAGATTCGCGGTTTGACCGTTCTTATGACACCGTTTCATTGAAGCATCGTAAATGTTTTAAATGAGCGTAAATTAAAACAAAACTAAGCATAGCAAACGGCTAAGTCATATCCATCCTCACCGCAGAACGAATCAGTAACGATTTTAATCTGTGACATTCAAAAATCAAAATGGACGTCAAAGCGGGAAAAGTCTACCGTACTTAACACTAAAAGTAACGACACTAAACATGAATAGGTTGTTCACAGACAACATTCAAACGATTAGAATCACATAAAGGAATTTTATTATCGTCGACGCAACACAAACAACTTAAATCAGCGGTAAATGAGAAAACAGATTTCATTTACACAATACCTACTATATAACACCACAGAGCACGAGCGACCGCCGGACCATAGTCATGCAACATGTTACGTGCGGTTATGTCGATTATGGAATAATAATGTTATAAGATATTATCATTCACAACAGAACGACAGACATTCAAAACGTCTACTCACATACACGCGAGGTCTACATTAACGATAATTTGATTTAATTCGGCGACGACGGAAGCACTTATATACAATTAAGTCCCGTGAAATCACTTAAAAAAATTATGAATCATCGGAATTAAACTTAATGAATCATAGTAAAAATTATCGTTATGACCAAATTTTTATGCTGGTTTATTAAAATATTGTTGAATGAGAGAAAAAATTGTCTTTATACAAAGTCCATTGTTGTTTATTTTAAGTGCAAACAATTAAAAATTTAATCGACTTATTGTTACTGAATAAATAACGTATGTAGTGATATTTTCTGTTTGCCTAAAAAATTAGAGGAGAAATTTATATTAAAAATCAAAACATTAAATTTTATAATTGAACTTATAAAGTAATATATAAATGACGCTTTACATTTTGTAAAATAAAAAAAAAATGTTCTAAAAGAATTTAAAATTAACATTACCACCAAATTCACCAGACTAATTTCAAGTCAAGTCGAGTACGCGGGAATCTATGCTATTAAAACCTGACAATCCACCATCTTGAAATTTGCTACGTTCAAAAAAATTGTGTATGTATATTGATTCCGAGCAACATTTCTCTATCATGATTGAAGTAACTAAGCAACATAAATTCATATAATTTTCAAGTCGACGTATACCATCACATTCATCAGTACATACGATGGTGACGGTCGTCAAGGTCCGTCGGTCGGTGCTGCGTGTCGCGGTGCGTGAACAAGTCGCTGGGAGCAAGCCTCGTACTGTTGTCGAACAGCCTGGTCCACGCTGCCCGTGTGCAGGCCGGAATGGGAAGCCCCAGACAACGAGCAAAATGATTATTATTCTTAGAAGAACTTTTTAGCGAGCGAACTTTATTTCGAATAAATTCATCGGAATAGATTTAAATAGTACCTCATAAGGCATAGATGCACCAAATCACCTAATTCCTAGTTCCCATAGCATAGCTTAGACCTAGTCTAAGCCAACACGTACGAAGCTTACTCGGTGTCTCTGTGCGGGTGGTTGTTTTGTGTGTGTATGTGTGTGTATTTAGTTGTCAGTAGGGTGTGCGGGGTGCGCGGGGTGCGCCTGTCGCAGCTGCTTGTGATGCTTGTGCCGGTGGCGCTGGGGGTGCACTCCGCCGTATACCTCGCGCACGTTCGCGCTGCAACCAACGTGCGACACCGTTTTACGTACAAGGTGAGTGATTTGCGAGAGTCCCTTTTATATATTCTGTCAGTCTTCAACATTAATGTCATTATCCAATAACATGTAACTTGAGAATTTCAATTCCCTACTTTTAAAAAAATTGGTTATAGATCTATCTAATTCATTTTCTTTCCCCGTTTGGAGGACAGACAATTTTTCAATGTCACAATCTAAGAACATTTCAACTGTCGGTCCGTACAAGTATGTGCATTTCGTTTCACAGAATGAGCGACTGAACCGAAATGTTTCATCTCAGTCTCTGTGACACGCTCCGTGAACGTCCTCAGCGCGGTGAAACTTAAAATGATCGTCTACAACTTTCGTGGTCGATAATCTAATTAAAAACATTTCTGTTGTAAAAAGCTACTATTCAGATATGAATATAATTTACCTACATCTTATTGGTCATGCTTCGGATCGTCCGAACCTCAAATAATTCTAAGATAATCGAATTACAGACAGTTGCAAAATACGTAATATATGTAGTTATTTACATCGTTATTTTTAATTTTTAATTTAATTCTTCGTAGTAATTTGAATATAGGAATTAAAATGCAAAAAGAAAAATATGTGTAATTTATTAAAGAAGAAAAATTTAGTGTAATTATTTTTTTGAATTAAATTTATCTAATACATTAGGCAAATGTTTTTTTTCTATTCACTGGTATGACACGGTGCAATTTCCAAATGGATAATGAATACTTTTTTAAAATCAGATTGTTTTTAACGGCATTGCCTATTACCTTATCGTACCACTTCCGATGTGTACAGTTAGACATGATAAAATGTGGTGAGTGATGACTAATAAACATAACGAAATTATTTAATATTTACTAGAAAATCACGTTCACTCGTTACCTACTATTAAATGATGCAGCCTTTTAAGATCGATATATAATTATGTCACAAAGGGACGTCCCTCAAGGGTCAAATCTTGGACCTCTTTTTTTTCTCGTATATAATATTGATTAATCTGACGTTGACACAACTGATCATGGTGATGTATAGGTGGCAGATGGTAGCCATGCTTTAATCGATGTTAACAGACTACAAACACAATGGCAATGTAATAAAATACTACATCCAAAGTTTCAGAACTCCTTGATAAGCAGCAACGTTTACTGTGTGTACTCAAACAGAGTAAAAATAGGTAATAACTGACACAATAATAAAAAAAAAACTAAATATAAAAAAACAGCATCCAAGTTAGACACAAATGTAATTGTGAGACAAAAGATTTGCTGAATACTTTGCTACCTCGGAAACGAAAGATTTGGATCAAATTTGTATCCTATAGAATAAGTTTTGCTTTTTCAATTTACTTGTATAGTTGTGTTTCCCAAACAACGCGGTGGTACGTAATTATTTTATGAAGTATGTCTATTGCATTCGCTTAAACCTCCCTCGTGAAACACTATCTATTGGTTGAAATCAAATTTAAATGTAGCCAGTAGTTTTTGAGATTATCGTGTACAGACAAACGGACATAGGCTTCCTTTTATACTACATAGTGAAGATGCTTCTCGAGACAGAGGAGTTAGTTTCACGAATTCTCCTCTATAAGTAACATTCGAAAATAATTATTATCTTTACGTGCGTAAGTATGGTTCAATACCACCGAAGATAATAACGTTTTGTTTTATTTTAAATCTTTTTTGAATTTAAAACTAAATTTATTTTACAAATTCAACATTAATAAATAGCGATGTTATGTACATAAATTATGTATAATAATAATAAATAAAACAGCATCAAAATAAATAAAAAAAACATTCAAGACTACATCCAAGCTAAGTACAAAATAAGCATGCATGCTTGTGCATGCTGCGACTAAGCTAAAGGGGAAAAAATATAAAGATATATCAAAAATACCCACAGCGAAACGTATGTACAGCGGAGAAATACAAAAATAACCACAGATTAATAATAAAAATAATATAAGTATTACGATTACAGTTAGCAGTAGGAACGCCTCCTGCTGTATCTGGAACTGGGGATATTTCAACTTTGAATATTGGCTCGCTCACTTAAAATATTGTCTAAATAAAATATGGTTAGTGTTGAGTATCATCGCAACTTGAACTTACCAGACAAACTGCATTGAAATTAAAATTTGGAAACAATCGTTTAAATTAACGTCCGATGTACAACAATGAAGTCAATGACCACCTTCGACTTGAGGTGATTACTTTACATCGAACGATAGTAAATCGAACTATAGTGTATACGATATATTTGTGCACTGGGCAGTGACACCCGGTAGCTTATTGTAGAGCATGGACGTAGTTTTGAAAGCGCACGAAATTACTAGCGTTATCAAAAGTGGTATAACAAGTATGGATGTTATAAAGTATAATTATTTATTTATTGTTATTATTGTTCGTGGTTCTCGGGATATCCACAGCGAAGTCGGCCCATGGCCGCTAGTTTTCCGTATTTGTACAGACTTACGGTGACCCTTCGCTTGTAAAATACGTGACAAAATAAATCACGAGCCACGCCCACACTCCACAACGGCACATCTCTGTTGTCGGCGATAGTTACCTGGAGGCGGTGGCCAGCGGGCTGGCGGTGGCTCGGAGCGGGCGGCGCGGCTGCAGCCGACGGCAGTGGCCACTGCTGCAACGACACATGCCTCTAACTACTACAGCGGTACAGCGCAGCGGTCGGTGTGCGGATGGGGGTTACATTTTAATTACTTTTTTTATTTTATGTCGCATACCTAAAATTACGATCTCTGCAACAAGACTAATAGGTAATATTTATTTAACATGAACTGTTGTTATGTAAGAATGTGTCCATCGACTCTTTTCTTATCGCCTGTACTAAGACGAAGTGTCTTCGTTCACGTGTCGTGTCGACACGCGCTACGCTCGATCACATTTTTTTCATTTATACCAATATTTTTTTGATTCCTACAAACATATTATTTGTCTTACCGCGCACGTATTACACTAAAACCACTAAATATATTCAGACTATTTTTGGTGTATTTGGAACTTACATTATTGGTCTAAATTAGCGATGACATTTTTTCATCCCGCGTAATGTCTGTTTACGCGGATTTTTTTTTCTGTTTCTCTAAAAGTTTACTGTTGAAAAATAAAACGTTATGGAATTCATTGTTATATTGTATACAATCTGAGCAAACGAAATTTCTAGCAAACGGAACACACAGAACTAAAATACCAGACAACAAACCCCCACCCGGACGCCTCGCCGCGCTTATCACGCGACAGCCCGGTGATAACAAGTGGATACGTACTGAATATACGAAGCGACACTACGTTGTGCAACACCGGCGCCTCTACGACGAGTGCAGTAGTCACAACGTTGGACCTCACCAGCTTGCGTGCATATTGAATGTTTATTATCAGGTTTTGTCCAACCTTTATCAATCTATCCATCTTTCTTTAAGGAACGAACGAAACAAAAATAAACTTTAGAACGTGGCTTTTGGTACACGGGACACATTGATTGCACTCGTCGCGAGGACGGCGTAATATTACATAGTTTCTACACACACACACACACAAACATGCAAAACTCAGATATACTACGACTAAATATAGTACAAGAAAGTTCGATTTACAAATCCTGATCATGATTTATGATTCAATATTGTATATCGCATTTATTCAGTACTATTTATTCAGTACAGTCAACACAACGCATTTAATGTATAGACAGACGTATGTCGCTACATTTCGTGTAACATATAATGTGATCAGCGCCGTAAGTTAGTGTAATTATACTGACTAATACATATTAGTTATCAGTGTGAAGTGTTGACACTATATTAAACAGTTTAGTTTTGTATGTATCACTCACAGTCGATACGTGTAACTAACAATGCCCACGTGAACATATCGGTTGGACTGTGTCCGAGGTAAAGTTATTATTATAATAATACACATCCATTGCGTTGCACACTAAACAGTTATTCCGTCTGTTACAACTATACATCGTCTCAGACTTCACGAACTAAATCAATGTAAGCCCACAGTGCGGGTGTCGGCCTCCACTTGTGTCGCGTGCTGCGTACTAACCCGTTAAGTAACTGTAATTATTGACCGCACTGACGCAACAACTGAACCAATATCTTTAGACCTGTCACATGTATTTAGAATTATTAGACATACTTCATGCTATGACCGTGAGAAAACTAAGATACATACACCAGCGGAGCCGGCAGACGTTACTCTGTACGGATGTTGGAAAACATAGAACAAACTTCCTACCGGGTCCAATTGTAAATATAAACCATTCAGGGACCAGTAGTGAACAAGTTTAGTTAAGTGTGTTTAAGAAACATGTTTGCACCCCCTCAGACAGGTCAGATTAAATAACTGCAACACATTGTATATCTGAATTCAAGAAATAAAGTATGTTTTTATTTGTAATAGGGAGCATTAAAACCGGTCACGCCGTTCAGGATGACTTCAGGGACGTACAACATACACACGTACACAAGGATGTAAGTATGTATTGCAACGGCCTGTCAACAAGTTTGTGACATTTTAACAGAGAGTGTAAGTGTCGGCGGTCGGTCACCTGTTGGAGGACGAGGAGGCGGCGGGCGAGACGGGCGGGGCGGGCAGCGCGAGACGCGGGGCGGGCGGGGCGGCTAGCTCCCGCCCGGCGCGGCCGCGCGATACGCCCGCCTTCTCCTGGAACTCTCTGAAATATTTATGTATTTCACATCCAGACATCATTGACAATCTTTTGTTTTGTTCGTGTTCAAATTCAAATTAAAAATCATCTTTTAATTTAGGTATTTTATTTTATTAAAACTAAACACGAAATGTAGGATTTCATAGTAATAAGTCTATAATAATTTTGTCTTAGTATTATTTTGGCGCAATTTTAATAACCGCCGATTGTTCCTTCTGAAGAGTTCAAATTCAATACTAAGGCCAATTATTTCACAAAGCAACAAAATATGTGCTTAGTAATGCTGCCGATGCTCTTCTGGAATTGTTACTTCATGTACAAGTCTCGCATTTGTGATGATTTACTCAATTTTGTTCATCCAATTTTGTTGCATAATAAAAGTGTTGGAAATCAGTTACTGCACTACTCCTTGTATGAATGTACTCTTAGGGAGTTTTTAGCTTATTCTTCCGAGACCACTGGCAGAACGATTGTAAGATCCAACTTTGAATAAATATCATTTCTTATCAATTCAAGTATAACAGATCATCACTTAACAGCGACAAAAAGAAATTGAAATTGGTATTTTTGTATAAAAATATCTATTTAAAAAGTGACGTTTTGCCTGGCAGTTCTGTTCAATAAAAAATCTTCGGTTTAATAAATCCAGTCTCGACTCACTGACACAAAGTACATTATGATACACATTTTGCTTAACGCATTTATATTTTATTCATTTATTGACATTGTCGTACGTAACTGAGGCTGGTAGCTGATCTATACGTGCATATTAATCTTTGTACTTGTACTCCTTCCCCTTTGTTTCTCAAACAAAATTCTTCGTTTTTCTCTTCAAATTATAGCAATTCGGCAAAGCAGAATTCTATTCATTTCCATTATTTAGCAAGATGCACTTTGTTCAGGGGAGGCTGGCTTGAGCTTGAGGGTGGAGTTTTGGAGATATCGAAAACATTTTTATGGTACCATGTTACGCCTTTAATGTCCCTTTTTTGGGGCTCGGTGTTCGTTTGGAATAATAAGGAACATAAAAGTGTCAGCAACACTGATTAAAGTACCTTTTATTTAACTTTATAATTAAATAAAAACAAGAGAATTAATAATTATTTAATTTCAAAGTACTAATTTAACAATAATAAATATTATTGTTAAATTAGTAC
>DWPT01005588.1:0-12108 GCA_018251895.1 Agathymus mariae mariae
GAGACACCAAAATTAGGCATTGAAGAACTTGACAAAACTTATAATATTGTTAAAAAATTAATTCCACTGCCATTAAATGTATACGATGACAATTTAGTAGGTGGTTCGCTTTTATTACTGGACTGCTGCGAATAAAGTATCGCATTGAATTTGAATGTCTTCGATCACCGTGTAAGGGGCAGAATCTCAGCTCTACCAACGAATAAAATTAGTCTCATCGAATTTTGAAGCATAATTTGTGCAAGGAATCATGTACCGGTCTGCGACGTCCTCCGGTTGATGCCGTTTCCCATTTCGAAATTAATGCCATAATAAACAGATATACATAACAAACAGCGCACAGCCGGCCCGAAGGTCACGGTGAACGCTAATTTTCTCTACTGTGACATCGCCAGATGCCACGCGATACAGATATAGCGGAATGTTACTGCTGTTTGATGGATTTGTGTTTGTAATAAGGAAACGCGATTTTGTACGTCGACAGAGCAATGGTTTTCGTTTTTTTGGCATTTGGGCATAAAACTACATAGCGGTCTATCGTGCGAGTCATATATCTGTTGGGCTCCCCAAAAGACCAGGTTTTCGAAGTCGATACGATCGGTACGGTACGTTCAGTAGACACAGGTATTACGTAAACACTACAACTGTGGTTACGAAATCCAAAAAGGACTGGAGTCACATTCACAAATGAATCGTTAATTAATGCCGGAGGACCAGATACTAGCTGCGATGCGACTGCACCCGCAACGACGATATCTCAGCGAGTGCAGCTGTTAGCCGCAGTACTTTTCAAAACGCAAAGCTAACGAGGTTGACGTAACTTACTACAAAGAAAAAGAAGGTGTCGTTCTGGTTCTAACACCTAACTAGAAAATGCTCGAAACAACGTAATCTTTAGAACAATTTGACCGAATTAAACCAGACTTGTGACCTACGAAACCATATTTTCTTTCTGGTATTAGCAGATGGGATGAGATTTGATTAAAAATCTAAATATACTTTTATTGCAGAATTTAAAATACTGATGTGATTAATCCCAAAACTATATAGTAGTTAAAATAGTTCCGAATGTAACAAGAACTATTCAAATATTTTTTCCTGAATACCTTCCACAGTGTAGAAGATATCAATAATATTATCTAAATTATAGACTACCGCGACAAATATATTCAGTTATGACTTATTCTTATCCTTAGCACGAATGGTGTACAATGATTCCAATTTCGTGGCTTAATTTTTCGTACTGGTTGGAATACGCAACCATTTCCTTTTGTTTTACAGAAATTAATGTTTAACTTAATTTAAAAGTATTTTGCAGATGCTGCTAATAAGTTCGATGCCTCGATGTGCGATGTCTGATGAAAAGCAGTTCTGTAGCAGTACCCTTTCACGCCCCGCCCCTTAAATTTAAATCCCTAAATGTCACAACTGTTAAGAGTCTTTACAGAATTTGTATATACGAGTATATTCATCATGTAACGCCTTTCTCATTTTTTTTGATTCCCCACCGTGTTAGACACGATCGTCTAATAGAATTATAAATAAAAAATTATAGTTAGATTTTAAAGAATATTCACCAGTTCAACGTAATGATGCTTACAAGATGAAGATTGAGTCTGTGTGGATATACAAACTGTATGCTTTGGAATATTGGATATTCTAAATGTTAAGTGATTAGACGAAATTTTAGAGTTGCAGAACATTGGACAACAATAATCAATTATTGCAGGCCCTAACATCGAGTCATCTCAGAACTGAACGCTGTTACTAATTTAATTTTACATACTCAGTGTAAACTAAAATATTTAATACACGAGAGACGGCATAGGGAAGACAGGGAAAACGTCGGGAAAATGACCGGTTGCTATGGTTACCGCGCAGTTGTGCCAATAAAATGATTTTCTATTTGCCGACCAATGTAAACGAACCTTCATACGTGGATAATTAAGAACTGATTTTCTGAGTACTTTTTAACGAAATTTTGACGTTTTTGATAGTTTCTTGATAGTTATAATATGAAATTCGCGAAGACTGTGATATTTTGGAAATATTTAGCGATTTTCGAATATTTTTAACTCTAAAATCAAACATGGCCTTCCATTTCGACAGCGGGCAGGTAAATAACTATTAATTGTTTTTAATTTTCACTATGTCGATGTAAAAATTATTACATTGTAGACAAAGTAGATTGAAAAGATATTTATTATTTAAATAACTCGCAAAGGTGATTAACCAGATAAAATGTTTGATATTGAAATGGTAATCTTCAATGTTATCAAATACATTTAAGTACCCTATATAATTTATCTGTCTGAATGTAATTATAATCGAACGACAGTTGTCTGGGCGTCTTTAGTTGTAGATCTATTGTTTCTCATGTCGGTCGTGCCTATCCAGGTAGTGATAGCTTATTTAAATAAGCCAATAAACAAATAATAAATGGGTACGACGCGTTGACCTACAACGCTTGACAGTAGCGTATGGCATATTGCCACGTACATATCTTCACGTGGTACGACCACTGTTTTGGTATATGTTACCAAAAAATATAGCCTTAGACACCTTAAAGACAATCATTATCAGTTTATACTTTGCAAAATGATGAATGTAAATTATGTACATATATTTAAAGCAATTAATACATAAGCGAAATTACATTGAAATTACAATTCATGACAACCGAGTGTAATTAATTAATCATGTTGATCTTCGATGGTATCGTTACGTCGATCGACTGGTCAAGAGCCTCCGAGAGGGCTGAGAACTTCTGGTTGGAAGATTGGAATGTGTATATGTAATAAAACTTTAACTGATCGATTTATTCATTTATGACGTGAAGGATATACGAGAAAAACTAAAAGCATTTATTAACGCAGTACAACTCAAAACATCGTTGTTTCAACTTGTGTCTCTTTGTCTGGGCGAGTTAGTGCATTGTGCGCGCTAATCTCAGAATCGCCTCAATCTATTTAGTTGCGATTTTCACTAATGGATCGTATTAAGCATTACTCAATATATAAGTTAGTCTCATGTCAGTCCGTCCATAAATAAAAAAGTTTTAAAATAATATATTTCTATTTCACAGAACGAGGAAAACCTAGTCTTAAAACGATGCAAGTGCTATTTTTAAGCGTAAGGCGTAGTTTTTCTGAATCGAAGCGAGGGCGGTTTAGTTGCCGTTAAAGTGTCAGTGCACGTAGAGACAAGTACTCCACATCTTAATATATTTACGCTTTGATCCGCATCCATTGGACACTTTATCTAGCTAATCCAACATCACTAATCCCACACGTTAAGGCGACGCACCTGCAACGCCTATTAAGTTCCCCCAACGCGTTTTTGGAAGCGCCGTTTTTTATAGTCAACAAATTGTAATGCCCTTAATCCAAGTTAGATACATCCAATTACATTCCAAACATCTCAAATTTAGGAACAGATCGGGTAAATCGTATCTTATCTATATAATGATAGGGTTTACATTCAGCAGTAGGACTCCGATGGTAATTGTCGTTGGAACTGAGGAATTGAGCGGGTCATTGAAATGGGGGTTGAATCTATTTATCCGAGAATGGCTATTTTTCCCGACCCTGTGTACAACGTTAATCCTTGTTTGACATGTCTCCAGTGATTGTTAACTGTCGTGTAGTTTGTGTTACGGTGCTTTTTTATACGTAGTTCCTACGAATACTGCTAGTAGAATATTTAAAAACAGAGGATTTCGAAAATGACATGTCACGTAATGGACACCATTCCGTCTAGAAGTGGTGTTGGTTCTGACATAGGTTCTACTGGAAGAGATTTCTAAAAGAAATAAGTAGTATCCTTGCACATTGTTACCTTTTGTCTAATTTTCCATTGAGTTGTTTCTGTGTGTGCATTAATAGAAAATAAATAAATGCGAGGCACACGTTATTATCAACGTGGCTTCAGTCGGTTTTAGTTTATTAAGTATTTCAAAAGCATTTGTTATATTTATATCTGTATTAATCATATAACTGTACATTAAAGTTTTTTTTTGGTAACTTTGTAGGTGGGTTTGGAATGGAGACAGGACGAAACATATTTTTTTTGGAATTGTCGTCTGTCCATCTGTCTGACCACGTATCACATTAAAACTATTGAACAGCATTGAATCACACTTGTCATTTTAGTAACTTATAGTATGTCATAATCTAGGATACTTCTTTCTTGAAAATGTATCTGTTCCTGCGGTATAAAAAATAAATGTTAATATGCACATGATATTAAGGGGACACTAATTAGATTGACTGGCTGGCTGCAGCTATTACGATAAATTGATACGTTTTCAATTCACGGAACTAGCAGAACTCACCCCTGAAACAATGCGGGTGCTATTTCGTAGGTTTACTGAAGCGAAGTAGCGCGGGTTACTACTAGACTTCCTAACATATATATTATAGTATACATTAAGGTGTTTATTACCATGTGGAGGACTAAAAATATTTAACTATAAACTTATATTAACTAAGAAACTTACGCAAAACATTTCGTGATTTGTCCCCGACTCTGGAAGCGGCGGGCGGGTGTGTAGCGGTGTTGTCGTGTCGTATCGTGAGCGCGACCCAAATCGTGACCACAGATCGAAGTTGGAGAGTATTGTGCTACAACACAGACGGGACCTTACAGTTACAGCTCCAAATAGCGCACTATTTACAGCTGTATAAATATACTCCTTTTAGTCAGTATTATCTTATTGGTAGTTTAGTCTTAACAGGCTGTTCCTTAGTTACGAGTAGTTCACTTTAACATTCAGACTTCATCATCGCTTAATAATTACTAACGTGTAGGTTACGAAGGTTGCATTTTTATTCGTGTTTAGAAAATATCTAGAGCTGGTACACACATGCACACAGTAATATAGGACTTCTTAGGCAACATTACAGTGCACACATAGAGATCTAGAGACTTTGTGCCAATAAAACCAACAGAGTAAAGTGTTGTAGTAGATGGGAGATCCCGTGGTTTGTCCGAGAGCAAGACTGGCGCACTGCACTTGCTAATTTTTTTTTTTCTCTAAACCTTTACATAAAAATATTATTGTAATTGATAAAAAATTTACTTTGTTACTTGCTAACTTAGTGTTCTACAAGATAATGATATTGTAATGTGTCGAGTGGTTACTGTAGCCCATGGAAGTATGTAACCGACGTCAAATGACCACAGTCGGAGTTAGCATCAAGATGAGTTGCAGCTTCTGAGTATTAAAGTTATTTCTAAGCGCCGGCCACGGTACTTGACGAAGCAACGTTGATAAAAGTAACTTGTACAATAATTTCGCGGTTCATTTTTGGAGAAAGAATCCTGCCACCATGCAGCAGGGAACTAGTGACCTCCAAAACGAGGACTTACGATACATTCTCATCCGTTGTTCAGCAGGGTACTCCAGGAGAGGTAGGCTCAGATTGAACAATTAATGAATCTTTCACCCGAAAACTATTGTTTTAAGAGTCACAAATATATATTTTCAATGACAGACATTAAAGAAAATTAACCATTCCTTTCTAAGTAGACGAGCCTCCGAAACTATTGACCGGCTATATAATTTTTAATATAAACATAATTAATTAGTTTTACATGATTAGCTTTACACAACAATATTGTTATGGAGTAAGTTGCTGCTTTCATATATTATGTATATTGTCCTACAAAAATATTTCTTTTTACTTCTTTATACCTGTTCCGATTTGAGAATAAAATTCCTTCCTTGACACACTGTACCTTGGTTACACTTGTATACCTATATACTTTAGGCATATATCAATGAAATATACAAAACGGTCACCCACCATCGACTGTTCCTATCGATTCACTATGTAAATAAGGTTATTGAATTAGTATTAATTTACTTTGCAACAATTGTAAATAAGATTATAAAATGCTTTAACATTTACAGGACTTTGAATGAAAATATGTCATTTTAGGAAAACAATAAATACGACCACTAGGAATGACTAATATTTACCTTATATTAATACTTATACTTCATTGATATTTATTGTTTGGGGCGACATGTATGGATTTAAATAACATTACTAATCTAACAATACTGATGTTCGATGAGTAATTTTATTGCATTAAACGTGTTCTTTATAATTTGTATTGCAGCAATATAGATATAAATCTTATCTATGTAGTCCATTTGCGCCTGCAATCATTTACCAACTAAACGATTGGGCAAATGTTTTGGTTCATTTGTTCCCTTGACAAGATAATTCTGAATTATGACCGGTATTTAAATTTAGTGACACAGGATGGGCAAGTGTGAGGCCGGGGTAAATAACAATTTGCAACCCTTTGTTAGGATGAATATTGTCTCGGCCTCTCGATCGAGGGTCGCTGACACCTGCTACAACACAACTCGCCTCGATGGAAAATTTTTGCTTTTTATTAGGTTGAAACTATTGAACATGTTTATAATTATTTATTCTTATTTGCAATAAAATGTGTATGATCAGTATTCATTGTTCATTTAAGTAATGAAAAACATTATATCTAACGTCTGTATACCACAAAATCCGAATACTTACGTGTGAAATTGGATACAAGTTCATTTTTTCTCTGCTCACTCTCCCCACATATTTAACGTGAATAATTGCTTTTCTTGATATTTAAATTAAATAAAACTACCACATTAGATGTAACCGGTTTATAGCACATTTGACGACCGTGTAGTAGGAAAGAGTTTCGGGTTCGGTTCTCGAGCGGGGTATACGTATGATATCTTAGTGAGTGTTTTGTTACGTCTAATTTGTGTTAATTCATGCCACCCGCGGCATTACACATATGTATGATTCTGCAACATTATTAATGGAAATAATTAAGTACATTTGCAGACCGGCAAGCGTTTATAATTAAACATTTAATGTTAGAGAACTGCATATATACGTTTGTGTTACACGAGATTAATACATTTCCGTGCCATACACGTTTCTCTGGACCGCATGCTCGTTGGCTGTTTTCATAACATAAACTAGTATTTTTAAATATTCAATTACAGACGTCATAGAATATTCAAGGTTTTTTGACAATGTAATTCCAGTTTAAGTTGGAAGACGATACTATTCACGGCGGATATGTGACTTTTTGTAAGATTAAATTTGAAATAACTTTGACACGTGCGTCACCACCCACCGCCCAGCGTCGCGTGGCACCCTTCATCACGTAATCAAAAACTGTTCATGAGTTTATTATTTATGGACCGGTGATTTACGACCGCAGAACTCATCTTAGTTTCGGTGAGAAATATATTATGCATAATGTCGATATAATGCCGACAATAACAATGATGATAGAAAGGAATGGAAATTTTATTAATAACAATATTAAATAAGGTTAAACTGATTGTACCAAATTTCAGACTTAGCAAAACTGGTGGCTCTTTCATGTGTAGATGTGTAAATAATTATAATAAAATTACATTAGAATTGACAGAAATGCCCTATTGTAAAATAAAAACTGACGTCAAAAGCATTCTTATGAAGAAAGGTAATTAAAAACTTGATGATTACTTTAAGGACAAGACTACTGACCACGATCTATGCAACTGGGTCGAAATATTGGTAACAAATAATAAGCGTATCGTGTGTACCCGCTGCTTAATAAAATGCATAAATTCCGCGATGACATTCGTTTAAAATCATATGTTACTTGGACATGAGTTTAATATGTAGCCATAAGTGCGTTCTATGACTGTGAGCAGTAAAAAACAAGCTCCCTGGGAGTTTCTTTCCGCTTCTTTTTCCGGGACCGCTCACGGTATGGATTTGTTGAAGCGATGGCATAGTTTGACTTTCGAAGTGTTTGTAAAAATCAATTTTCAAATAAATATGATTATTATTACTGAACATACAAATTCTTTAATAATAATAACGGTCATAATAACAACATAGTTTAATAACTTTTAATATTTTTAACCGCTTATTCATAATTATTAAAAATCTAGACTTATTTATGTGCTTTTTGATAAAACAATCTCCTTATAAGCGAAATAGTTAATTTAATAAGGTACAGAGAATAGAACTGAAATGTATGTAATGTTTGTGCGTCAAGACTTGATACAACTGTGTATTACTGTATGTTATATAATATTATTATGTTAAATAATATTATTATTGTTATGTAATACTGTATGTTAAGCAATCAAATAAGGCTCATTTGACAAAATTAGTACCTACGAGTATGTTGAGCGAACGTCGTACAACCGACGAGATAGACCGTAGTTTATGGCTCTAATTATAAAATACATGTAATAACCAGTTAAATTATGTGTATAACAATAAAGTAAAGGAAAGGGGCTGAATCGAATATTATTTGGTCAATTGCAATGTACGTAAATGACGTAATGACGTTTTTAGAAATGTTTGTATTGTCACTTATAAAACTAAAACCGCTGATCAGATCTAGATAATACTTTGAATATTTGAAACTTATATTATGGATCATTATAATGTGGAATATTAGATATTCGACTCAAGACATGAATCTGTTCACGCGAAACTTCCTGGGCCGCCAGTTAATAAATTATTCTAGTAGACAAAATATAAAGTTCATTTGAGGATTTTATTCGACCAATTCTCGTTGGTGAAATTAAAAAAAAATTATCAATATCATCAGTTTCATATATCTACCATTTTTTAATATTCTTATTATCACTGATATATACACTTTGCCGCATTCGTAATGCCGAGAGCCTCGGTAGCGACTTCATTAATGATATGTATCTCGTTCGGTATGGCATTTGATACATATAAAAATTTATGATCAGTCCCATTCAATGATGAGTGGAAGAAAAGTTGTCAAAATATTGATCTTTATATAATATCAGCTCTAAATATAACGAGAATCGTCACGATCTTTTGAGTGGTTCGGTCAGACAGACAAAAATTAAAAAAAGATTAAGACTTCTATATCGATAACAATGACTACCTTGATTAACATTACATTACAGATTTGGCACTGTTGGTTTTATTATTAGTAAAGATGAATTTTCTGTATTGTTATTTTAGTTCAACAGGGAGTCGACGCCGAAACGTCTAGGTAACTGGCAGGTCCCGCGTTGGGCACCAAGCCGCGCTCGTCCGTTGGAGATGCGCCCAGATCCCAGGCCTATCTGCGACCTCAACGGGCGGTTTCTGCCCGGGGCGCCGAGAGGCTCCTCCAAATGTTTCGGACACTACACCGGCACCTGGGATCTGCCTAGGAAAATTACTAGAAAAGTTGGTGAGTCACTTGTATCTAGACGACCGCGTAGGTGGTGGCCCTGAATGTGGAGTGAATAATCTTCAGGTTCGGGTGAGACAGATATTTAAGTCATAAATCATTGTTTATTTTTGTGTTTTGGGTACTTGTGATGATTACTAGTGTACATCCATTGTCCGTGCGACTAGAGGAATTCTGTTGGGAGTGTGTGTGTTTATTATACTAGTTCTTCTTAGAGTAATTAGCGCTTATACTGCGTACCAACAAGTATAGACCCTAAAACAGGATATAGGAGTAGCTGCCTAGTGACATGAAATTTAGTTTCTAGCCGGTACTCATACTGTTATTAATATTTTTATATAGTTATATAGTTAATGCTAGGTATCACTTAATAATAATTTAATTTAGTTTCTGATATATATTGATATAAAACTTTTATTATTATGATAAGTTAGTATACGCACTAAATTCCCTGGAAATTTCAAAACAATCAGATAGGTAAATCTTCGGACTAGCATGCGCGAGGTACAAATGCATTGACATATAAATTACCGGTTAATTTTTTTATTATAAATATACATAATTTTGTTTATCAGCACGTTACACATTGAGCTATACACAAATAATTTTAAGAATCGATAGTTCGAGTTATGTTCACTCGATATTTCTATTTCATACTAAGTCGTTGGCGTGACTGCTTGGACTTGACAAAATAATGTTAAGTATTTAGTGAAATTATTGTGGCGGCACCCGGTAGGCGATTGCACCTAGCTACTGGGCACCTAGTTAATACTGACTTGCTTACTTCCGAAAGTTGTAGATATATCATTGCTTAATAATGCGTGAAACGAATATTTACCTAAAAACTTTTACCCTGTGATAAACAAAAAAAAACGTTCACATACCCACTGCACTACGAATCCCTGTTACGGGTGCCATGAACGTCCACAAATATCAGAAACACCTATGACCCTAGAACAAACCCTGGCCGGGGACCAAGCCCGGGACCGTGCGGCAGTCAGAATTAACTAACTGCCGACTAAGGTGTTGGGTCGTCCTAACATAAATGTATACTGACAGTAATAATTTTTTGAATTTTCGATTTTGTTTCTTACCTTTCAACATTTTGTTTTTTACCTTTCAATATTTTGAGTCGTTGTTATAACATCGTAAGTATGTACCTAGCTCTGCACTATGCATCGGCCGAGAAATCAATGCTTTCTATTTGTTAAAATATGTGATGGCGTTACTTCCTTCCATGTGTCCATCAATTTTATCATGTTTTGCAGCAACTTCCTTGTGCGCGAACATAATGTTTCTGCATAAACGGAACCAAATAAACCTCAGTGACTGACTTGTCCATATCTTTTTTCGTTTCGCACGCGAACAGACGCTTAAACGAAGGTTTCATATTAGGGACCGATATTGATTTTTACTAGGACTCAATGGCATGAAAAAAATTAACCATTTCTTTTGAACGTGTAGCGGAGGAGTTGGCGAAGGAGCCTCCGGATGGGAGGTTCTCAGACTGGGTCAATCTTCGCGTCCAGAGACCGAAAGCTGCAGCAGGCGTTGGTCGCATGCGCGGAGCGAAACGCGGGAAGGGCAAGAAGGAGGAGGCGCAGCCCGAAATCCAAGAAGAGCACACGTTCCGAGTAAGTTCGTCGAGCTGCATGTGTCTAGTGGACGTTTTGCATTTTATTTGTTGAGTACTTAACGAGTTATTCTAAGAAGACGTCCTGGTATTTCAAAGTTAGTGTCACTGAACTATAATTAACTTACATCTAGTTTGGTCTACAATGTATTTGTTTAACGTTTAGTTTGTTCACATTACATTTTATATCAGTTTATAGATTATTATATTAGTTCATACGTAATCGTGATTTATGTGAACTGATAAGTTCAAATTATTGATTAATTTGGATCGCACACCTGTACATGTAGTTAGAGATAACGTGTTGCTGGACGGTTCACTGAATAGGTATTTATATAAATATTGCGTCATAATCCTTATGGCTGATCTGTGTAGTAATATAATTTCATTGCCACTTTTTTGTCACGCCACAGAATGCTAAATTTTTATTAAAATTTTTGTTAACTTGGCTAATGGTGGAATTGAGGTCGAACCTTTTGTTATTCGCAACGAATGAATGAGACGAATATTCATGGTGCGTCAATTATGTTACAAATATTTAATCCTTTATCTATTACTCATCATTTAGTAGATAACTCGACATCAGTCACTTAGTTATTTTCTCAGTAACAGTCAGAGGTATCCTTCTACAACAATACTGGTATTTAATCAAAACCTTATCTGTAAAGAAGTGACTAATTTCATAATGACTTACAGTTATCAGGTTCTGTAGTTAACGTTTTTATTAATAAATCTTTTCAAAGTACGTAATCCTCCCCATAACACGATAGATTGGTTCCGCGTTATAGGAAAACGCGTTGTTGAGTATTCCAGTATAACGCGTTTTTACGACCTCGTATAACGCGTTACGTATAAGTTATTCACGTTTAACTTTTATGGCCAAAGGGGTTTAAATCGAATATTAAAAATTATGAACGAAATATGTACGTTTTATTAAAATTAAACTAAACTAAGAACATTTTAAATAAAAAACTTATGCATAGGAACTAAAAAAAAAACAGTTAAATTCAAATAAATTAACAGTTTTATTTCATGTTTATTCGCTGTAGGAACTATCTGAAATTACGTTCCACCTTTTAATACACAAATTTGATAAATAATTCGATTTAATTTAATAATAACACAATTGACACACGTGCGAAACTAATTATGAACTGTACAAATCATTGTAAGTTTCACAGTACAGAAATATATGTGGGAAATCCCCGCGTTATATGGGGGAATGCCCGTGTTAT
>DWPT01005589.1:0-12108 GCA_018251895.1 Agathymus mariae mariae
TCATTGAATATATAAATTCTAATCGTCCGTAAATTCTGCTTTATTAATACATTATATTATTAACGAATATATTGAAGAATCGTCCATTAATTTTCACTAACGTACACATTTTTAAATTATGTTAAAATTTCTACAGTGAAACCAATCAAAATCATTATCAAAAATATTTTAACTCTTCCATGTTAGTGGAACATGTTTTTTTATCTTAAATAATTGTAAGTTACGTCGTTTCGTGTATGAATATATTGTCACAAGATTGACTAGAAGAAAAGAAGAAGCAAGCGAGAATACTGCAGTTTTAGAAGTGTAAACTTGTTAATAACTTACCAACGTGAGAACATATGACGTAAGCTTTCATTGCGCATTCGCTTGGAAACATCTTGAACTGTAGCCCATGTGGATCAAATCCACATACCATTTCATCTTCCGTTGGACATTCGACATGACATTGTAACCCAAGGACGGAGTGAATCGCTGTTACCATTAATTTATTGAATAAAATACAACAGTCTACGACTATATTATCATTAATGTCTGTGAGTAATCTTCGACTTTATGGAGTTATGCTGTCAATATAATATTTTTATTTCATGTCAAGTTCCAATGCATCGTCGGTGACGTGTATATCTACGCTAATATTACAAAGAGATAGTGGGATTTTATGAGTTTGTGTGTATGCGGATGGTAATCTCTGGAATCTCGGCGCTTATTTGAAGAATTCTTTTATAATTTAAAAGGTACATTCTATCGGATGGACATAGGCTATATGTAATTAATTGGTGAATCCAAAGTCAAAGAAGTGAATATATGTCAATTAACGATTACCACACAATCAATGTGTATGGCAACTGGAGAAGGTAGATATATTTGCCACCTTAAAGTCCTTGTTTGGTAGGTTACGTCGATAGGAGAAGCAAAAAATGACGAGGATTAATTTATCAGTGATGCATATATATATACATATATATGAATAAAAGAATTTGAATTCTACAACTTCATGATTTCGTGTACTCAGATATGTGAAGTTTATCATACTGTCAGTGCCATGCTGATATTAAACAATCTTTATGTAATTTTTTTCCGCTGTAACCAAGACAATATTATGAAGCCCTAATTTTTCCGATTATTGCCTAAAGTAAGGTGTAATCTTCAGATCAAACTAAGACTCCACGAAATGAATTGGATCGTACATTCATTCATATTCTACAAGGCCTGACCTGTTATCTGTTGGACCTAGCAATTAGTTGGTGGATAAAATATTAAATATTAACTACAGATTATTAATTTTTTTGTGATTATTATAACTTAATATCTTTTCAGGCCTGGCACTGGCTTCGAAACCTGTTACTCAGTAACCAAGGCCTCTAGTAATAGTGATATATGTAATCAATAAATTTATACTTTTATACTTTTTATGAGAACAAAATAATCCCAGCTAATTTTAATTTCTACAACAATATTATTACTAAAAAATTATATAATTGCAAAATATACAAGTTTGACTTACAAAAAATAACTCCTAAAGGAAACACCATGTAATTCATTCCGAGGTCCATTAATACGATAGTGAAATCAATTTATTCAATAATAGAAAATTTTCTCTTTACGATATACACGATAAAAAATTAATCAAACACAATGAGCGTGACTCTCTTAAGATGCTTACGTTGGGTTTGAGATGTATTTTCTGTGTAATTAGTATATTAGAAGAAATTAGTTGTCTTGGACGGCTAATAGTTGGAATGTGACCGGAACAAAACGGTAGGAAAACTTAGAGAATTTTTTTATAATCAAAACGGAATATATTTGTACTGTTTTTTTTTTTGTCAATATCGTTTACCTGCGCATGTACTCGTAGCTTATCTGGTAGTGTTCATCGGGCTGTCAATAATGAAGAATAAATATAGGTTTAACCAGTTTGTTCATAACCTGTTACATGGTAAAGAATAAAAATAGGTTTGACCTGTTTGTTTACAAGCTGCTACATGGTAATTTTTTTTATATGGGTACTAGCGAATCCAGCAAATGTTGCCCTGCCCGAACTATGGTTTTAACAAACAAATTTCCAAGAACTCATAGCAGTGCTATCTGCCACCAGGTTCAATTGTCAATCAAATCATTCAGGGACCACTTAAACACAAGCAAAATATATCACAAATATCGGTCCAGCCATTTGAAAAGATTTCAATGACATGTATATTTACGTGTGATAAAGAAAATATATAAATTCTTTACTATCTTTATCATTCCGTACTAAAACACTACTAAATAGCGAAAATATGTTAAAAACAATTAGTTCAATCCAAATAATTGTCCTGGTGCTAATAAGTGGTGAATAATAGAAATATATTGTACTGTTTCTAAGAAATTTGAAGCTATTTGGGCTACATTTAAAGTATTTTATGTTTATAAAAGAAATATCATAATATTAGGTATTTAAAATATATGTACCTATAGAAAGAAATAAAATGTAAGTACACCAAGACTTTAAATTTTTTGATATCTTTGCGAAGTTTCTTTTAAACGGAAGACTTTAAAATGGATGTTATATAAAATACAGAGTGGCACAAAGCTGCCTGAAGCCTTCTAAAGTTCTCTTCAGAAAATGAGAGGTATAGTGAAAGAATGAAACGGAAGCTATTACACTTCGTCTGGAGTATTACATGTCAAGCGCAACGAAAAGGTACGTAAATTATTGTCGTCACAAAATGGCTCATCAATTTTGTACCTACATCATTACAACCTATAACTGTCGCATTGTTGGGTTCGGTCTCCTCTCCCAATTGGAGGGATCAAGGCAAGGTAAGTGCAGGTTGGCATACTTCACACTCCTTGATAACATTATGAAGTGGAGGTTGTGCAAATTTCCTCACGATGATTTTCCTTCACCGAAGCAAGAAAAATTAGAGATGCGTACCAAATTTTAACTGGAGTCTTTCGTGTGAGACAATGACGTTCTAAGCACTGAGCTAATACTGCTATCATGAATTTCGTATGTTACATGCAAATAGCGCTCATAGCTCGGTGGTTCTTTAATCGTGAGTGGTTAAGTAAAGGCGCGGTGAATAACGAATACGTCACCGCCTGAAGCAAAATTTCTTTCAACGCCTATATACTTATGGAGGAACCAAAATAAATCATCACTCCCAGATAATATGGTAAGATAACAGTAGTTAGACTTTCGGGCGAGTTAGGAACCTTCGATACTTTTCGATTCGATACTTCTGTCACTGGAGTCCTCCCAACCTTGAGTTGAAGTCCATATCCCTTGCTTCTGGTGCAACATCTGAACAAAGGACGAGACTATTTCATTAGGTCCTTTTTGGTGAAGGTCTAACGATGGTGGTCGCTGAGATCTACTATACTACCTGATCCTGTCTTATCGTATTTGTTACGGGTACCACTTATCACTTATAATGGTTATAGAATGAATATGTGAAGGCTTAAAACATACGTGATTTACCCATTGGAACTTTTAAGTGACGCATTAAATACAGGTTAAAGGCAAAGGATATTTTAGTATAGATAAATATGTTAATGTTAAGAACGCCTGGAAATAATAGTGTCGAAACCAGTTCAGTACAGGTTTAATTTTTTGTAATTACCATGGGCGCGTTCTACTAAGCGAAAACAACGTCCACGCTCACGAGCATAATTTTTCCCGTTCCACTAGCTTGTGGACGTTCGCATCATAAACCCAAGTGGAACGGGTTATGAGGTGTCTTATGCGTTGCGTTAAAATTGCAAATGGTGGATTAGAAATTACATCCAAAACTTAAGAGGTTGGGTTGTAATTTGCAAACATTAACCCATCATGTTTAAGAATTATTGATTAACTTGCTTTATAGTGAAAGAAAATACTATCTTATTTATAAATTACAACGTCGGAATTCAAAATATCATTTTCCCAATCATACAACTTTTCAGTCGCCATTTTTAAACTATAAATTACGCCAAATCAACGCTCACAGCGACCTAGCTCGTGACATGGGGCATCGGCTCGCATCAGAGGGCTCGGCGTGAGCGAAAATCATGACGTTTTCAACCGCGACCATAACGACTGCGATCGTCAAGTGGAACGCTTTATGGTACGTTTTGGGCGTTCTGAACATCAAGTGGAACGCACGCCTTGTGTTGTTTACAGGATGTACTGAGGGGTTTCTTTAGCCGTTTCTTCTCCTCAATGTTAAAGCACCTTTTCGAACCGGTAGTAGAAGCAAAATATAACGTACATAAGTGTATTTACAGAAGACTTATATGATTAATAATTTTGAATCTTAATTGAATTTGAAAAAATTAAAATATAGAAAACGCGCCCATGAATCGGAAACTGGAAATGGCCGGTTATATCTGGTTATATCCGGCAGTGGCAGCAGATGGCGCTAGATGTTATCGTTGCGGTGTGACCTGTAGACTGCACGTTACGGAAATGCACCAAGATGGCGTTCTCGCTTGGCACGCTGGTCGGCCTCGATTTTAGTGCGTTACTTTTTTTCGTTTCTGTATGGGATTATAAATCTGTATGAGGTTCGATTATTTTATACTTTGTAGTTTTAAAAGCGTAAGATTTCAAAAGTTTTATACATTTCTTTAATCGTTAACTGCTGCGGGCCGAATTTGTACACTGAATATTCTTTAAAATAATTTTGTAGGTAGGTTTTGTTATTTCATTTAAGACTTTGAGTATATATTTTACAAATTTAACTGAACTATTCACATTATTAAATACGGAAATTCACATTGTTACATATACCCATCATAAATATTGTTATTAATATTAACTGCTTGTAAATTGTTTTCTTAATTTTAAACATCTTAGAATGATAACGCTTATCTAGGTTTCTCCAATATTTTTATCTGATTCTGTGGCATGATTAAAATTTTAAGTCTGTTTAGTTTGCAAACAAGAAATATTACATTCCAGTGAAAATAGTTATAGTACATAATATGATCTTGATAAAATAATGTACACACACCTTTAAAAACTTTAAAGAACGTATATTGATTAAAAACGCGGGAGATTCTGCAATTTATAATTAAAGTCGGAAGTCTAAAATTGACAAGTTCTTTTGCATAAAGTCTGATGTCGTATCGTTTAAAGTATTTCCAATATATTAAGAAAACTGTGTATACTTTGCTCGGTATAAAATGTTCTTGTATTTAATTATCACTTGAAATTGTCTCCAACATATACGTTGCCTGCTGCAGGGCACAATTCTCGTATTAAAAAAGCCTAGAGTCGTTCTGTTTTAAATTATTGACTTTCAGAATCCATCACGAAAGCCAAATGAATATTAGAGATCTTTAGATTAAAAAAGCTGACCCAAACTTGATGTAACTTCGTAATCGTTACCGAAGCGAAAATCTACCTACCGAGAGAGAGGATGATAATAATATGAGATCAATGACAAAATATCATGATAGGATATAATAATCTTAACTACAGTACTATATTAAATTTCATAGATTTCTAAACCAATTGTGGTTTGCAAGGAACAGGTATATTAAATAATAATTCAACCCTTATTTCGAGTCATGTTTATTTTGTTTGTTTAGTTGAATTTTAATGAATATAAAATCTATTTTGCATACTAAGATTACCATTAATAGTTCCCAGTCGCCGAAAGCCACAAACATATTAAATCGTTCACACGTTCACGTTCAAATCTGAATGACATTTATTCAATTTTTAAAGTGTATTAAAAATTGAGTCACTCGGATTTTTCAATGTTCTTTCTTTTATCACCGTAAGATCCTTAGTATAAAGTATTGCACGGTCACGTTCGTTGCCACACGGGTATTAACGAAACCCGTCTGCGGGCTTACCGCCCGAGTGATAGTGTGTATCGCAAACATTGTTATTTGAGTTTGTCCAAATGCTACAGTTCTGTTGAAACCAATTTAATACTACACATGCTTCACTATAGATTTTAAGTTTCAAGAACTACTTTTCTCTTTAACAGTTTTGATGTTTAATTTTAAAAGTGTCCTAGCGATGGTATGTGATGATCAAATTACTCATTACTTACATCAATTCCTGGGTAAAAGTATTTTACAAAAGTGCTTCTTAAATGAAAAATTGTGTGCGTAGTCCATACGTTTACGTTTTAATTAAAAGGGCGCAGTCATATGCGCTGGTCTGACCAAATCCGCACCACCCTCAACATGAACGTTGCCGAGGCCATGCACGTTGCAGAGAGCGGGAACATATGGAGGAACATCATTAGGGAGGGAATCATCACATGACTGAGGTCACGACCCCAGCATTGGGAAAACGACGCAAGGTATACGCAAGGTAACGACGAAGTATTAAGTTTTTAATTAATGCAACACGGCGGCTGCAACTAATTATTACCGATTTCGATGATGATTTGATGATTATAGTGAGGATTCATAATATTTCCAATATATACATATATATATTGACAACATATTTTATTATGACATTAAGATGTGGTTTCGGTAAAAGGCACCCCTCATTATCATAAAATTATACCACGTGCAAAGATAGCCAAATACAAATGAGAACACCTTACTTTTATGGGGTTACTCTAATACATTATTCATGTAATTGACACTTCAGTGAGAGGCCGAGCGCTTCGTGGGCGCACATGAGAGCGTATTTTTATGTCTCTCTAAATAGTCTTTGGTATCTTAAAGATTGGCTTTCGTGAGCATTGATTTACATTTGCGTATTCACTCATAAAAAAAAATGCCTTCACTAAAATTTCTGTGGTTATAATGGAAATAATTTGTGAATATACAATATAAGCTTACTTTAATTTACTTACTTATATACTATTGTATTATTGTAATACCTATTATTTAATTTAATAATGTTATTGGCGTATAGTTTAACAACATTCCAAGGAACTGCATGCTTGCAATAAATGGCCGTGGATTTTGTCAGTAAATAAAATAAAAAATCTTAACGAAATCATGCATGCTATTTCAATATAATATGTATAAATGTGAATATAAAACGTCACATACCGTGACTGCAGCTAATTGGTCATACCGATTCAAACTACTGTCCGTAATTATTTTATTTTTAGTTGTTTTGAGGAACAAACAATGTCTTCTTATGCTTAAAGATACAACCATTTCCCGTTTCTTTTCTTGTTGCTGGTCCCATTCGGAGATAAAGTTAACAATTGAGATGTTTACCACGCGCACATGCGTGACAGTGACTGTTTCACAAGTTTTATTATGATAAAAATACCCACCAAAGAAATAAAAAATGGGTGAATTTAAATTAAAAACAAAAAAGTACGACATGATTTATTACGTAGATAACACGAAAAGTTCTATAAAAGCATCACAGGTCGGCTTGAATCGCTCAAACATGAATCAAAGGATACAAAAAATGGGGCAGCGCTTTTAATTCTGCTTCAAGTATTTTCTAAACAGGCATAATTGAGGCTATTCATTTGTCAAAAACGGCTATGATTCATATAAAAATGTCTTGGAAGATGGCAATTTTATATTCACGGCAAGGAAAATCAGTTACAGCAAGTACTAAACCAGTTTGATAAAACCAAATTTTTATATTTACTTAAACTCAAAGTTGTATTTTGTTTTTTATTGGGTGGAATAAAAGGAGGTTGTTTGTTCGTATGTATTTTTATGTATGTGTGTGTTTTTACGTGAGTAAGTCTGTTATATAATTCCATTGTTTATGAACCGATTTTGATGATGATTTGATGATTATAATGAGGATTCATAATATTTCCAATTATTTTTCAAAATCTAATAACTAAATTGATATATTGCGTGTAACGAACGATCCAGGGTACTCCGACTTAAATGGCATATAGCATTATTAACCATTATCACTCGGGTAAATTTTGCTATGTATTGATTCTCATACATTTAAATTGTGTTCTGTCCATACAGCTTATCCGTCATCAAATTTTTTTGTTACTCGCGCTTGTTAATATTCTGCCGCACTGAAGTTTTATCAATATGTATTTCTTGCTTATATTTAAAAAAAAAGTACTACTCGGATTTATTCTTTTGGCATAGTTTTATTACCTTCGTGTTGAGTTTTTTTATACTTCTGCTTGTAAGCATTTCTATTATTCCACAACAATTTTTTTATTTACTCTCCTGCGTTACACCGAGGGCGGGGGCTTCTAGGATGAAATGTAGGTAACCAAATTTTTATGGATATGATTTTAACCACTTTCAGAAGTCAGGTTCAGATTACATAAACAAAACGTTATGGGCATATGGACTAATGACTACCTCCTCGCTGCGTGCTGTGGTACCAAGGAGACAAAGAGAGGCCTACATTGCGTGCCGTGCAACTCCTTGCTACATCTCTACAGTTATACTATAATGCTGCAGACTGGAAACAGAGAGGCTGTCTATCCACAACCCTATGCTTTTAATATATATGCCGTGCCGACCATGCCGTAGCACTCAAATCATTTATTTGATAACACTACCTGCCTGCGTGAAATTCCGCACTCTTTTAAAGGGTTTAAGCAACGGAATATTTATAAAGATTATTTATTTGAAAGCCTATCAACAGTTAGTGATCGTGCTGAAACACTTCGGACGCGAGCTTTAGTTACATTAATGATCACATTAAAGTGTTAAAACTTATTAATCAATTCCTTGCTGCGAAGGCAGTGTGAACTCGTCGACGATTAGACAAAAATCGTTAAGCCATGTTGGGGCTTTAAAAGAAAGAACTTTTGACTTTTTTGTGTTGACCAATGTGCAATTTTGTGAAGGACAATATTCTAGGATTATTTATGACATCTGAATTTTATATTCGTATATTGTAGCGAAGAAAGAAAGAGAAACATTTATTCAGGATTTTAACAACACAGCAAAAACAACTTAAGAGATGACGTAAGAAACACATCAGAACAATAAAACTAAAATACATACAATAAACAAACACGGTTATATTTATACACTACGAAGTTTAATCAAACCGCTAATCGGACCGGATTCAGTTAAAGAGTAATGAGTTGAATCCTTATATGAGTATAAAATTACAGATACAAGGAGTATATAATACTCGAGCCAAATTGTGAGCCATCGTACGAATCCAACTTAATGTTCCTTATGTACTTCGTTCGAATCAGGTTTACCCAACAATTTTATAATGCAGCAAAAAATATGTTGCGTCTAATCTAATAGTAATTTATCAAATTTGAAACCGTAATAATGTCCGCTTCGAGACCATTTAAGATTTATTTGGACTGATAAAATTGATTAACTCGTTTTTGTAAATAAATAATTTATCCACCGGAGCATTGGGAAACATAACAAGGAAAACTGTTATAAATTATTGTTTATCTACAAAGACTGAAGTTGACTTGACTTGAAATTCAACAATTACAAACGTCTATTGGAGACGGTACTGATGCATTTCCAAAAATTAACATTTTGAGTTACACTTAGGATTCAACGTAAAAGTGAAAAATCTATCTAGAAGCAATGAATAAAGTTAAATGTTGAATAAAATTTGCTAGACAAGGAAAATGTAGCTATATATTTTAGGTGCATGGAGGCTAATAAAACAAAGTATTATTTATATGCATACAGATTCCTAAATATAGATTACAGTTTTACGATGGATTTAAAGGAAATTATACTATGCAAACATTTATATTATTATACTTGCAACATTAAATATTGAACCATATTTTTAGAAACGGTAAATACAATAAAAATCTGATTCTACACTAGCAGTTTCTGGAGATTTGAAAGTAAAGCACGGAAAAAATGGATGGCTCATGCCACATAAAATAGAGTTTGTGGTTATATAAATTCTTATACCAGGAAAAAAATAATTACAGACATCGACCATCAAAATTGACCTTGATAATGATTTAGAAATATACATATCGCCGTGATAGTTATTCAGTCAACTGTTAAAATTAGTTTTGTACGGAAAACCATTAAGTATTATTAACTAAAAATATTATTAGAACTATTATTAACCATTATTAAAAACTTATTAAATCAACATTATAACTAAAAGTAGGAGGATAGACGTTCGCCTCTAGTGGTGTAAATGACGTGCAGTTCGCTGTGGAGAACACATCCATATAAAACAGTGACTCGAGCAGAGCTTGGCACCCCCTGCAAAACAGCGGGGTTCGTTTCCAGGAGCCTTAGTCCCCCTTCGAGGACCTGCTGGGGCAACGAGGAATCCTTCGAGTCGCATATTCCACAAGCATAGACCACGCCCCTGTGACAAGCGTAGGAAGTCTCGAACAACACAATAGTTTGTTCACATTCTAGCGGTGCGTGCACACTGACGTTTTCAACCTACTACAACTTGTGGGATGTGAGATAATAATCAAATTAATTTAAGTTAATAATAAAATGTACTACATAACATATTGTAAATTGGACCTACACCGTATTTAGCTTCTGATGTCTGAGCCATCTCAGGCATACTTGATACAAAGGCAGGCAAGTAACAAGCAACAAAATTATATGAAAACATTTTTCGTACTGAACTCAATATTTCAATTAGCAAACCTTAATAAGATTCTCATTCTTTACGTGTATCATATAAAAATTTTGTTGATGAAGACAAGTTGAAATAAAAAGATAAGTATTTAATTCATTTACGTGAATAAGAGTTTAACATAAATAACAAAAACACACGAAATACGTCTTGTAAAAACAACAATAGTTCTTGTAATATTATAAACAGGGATGTTATGGAGCTCCGTTACAGTAACCGAAACTATCGGATATCTGAAATAAAAAAAAAATCCGAAAATGTAACTGATTCTGATAAATTTTTTTTGGATATGGGCAAAATTTAAATAAAACCCATTAGAGTCGGTTGTCGCCGGAAGAGCCGACACAATATCTACGTCGTCTACTTTAAGACAGTTTTTATTATTTAATTTTGAAGGCTAGTGATGTTTCTGTGATTATAATATCACATTTCTTTTCACTTTCTTTCTTACCTTCTTTTCATTTCCTGGCCGATAATGCATGAGTGGTACCTTTAGTATTGCTGATGTCCATGGGCGACGGTGACCACTTACCATCAGGTGGCTCGTCTGCTTGTTTGTCGGCTATTACCATAATAAAAAAAATAAAAAAACATACAACTTAGAAATAAAGTCATACCCTCCTAATACATTATATATTTTTCCCAGTTATAGATCATGTAATATCCGTAACGGAAATTATCCGAAACAATCGGGTAATCCGAAATAATTTAATATCCAAGATTGTAACCGAAACCGGTAAAATAATATTCATATATCCATATCCAGAACCGAAATTTCATATCTATAACATGCCTAACTGTCTAATATAAGTATGACATGCAAGATGTACTTCCACCGCCAACCTGTAATTCAATTATTTTATAAAAGAAAATTTAATGTTTCTAATTGTACTGTGAGATTATTAGTAAAAATGCTACAATAAATCATTGGAGAAAATTAGTGCTGCGCCAAGTTCATTGGCCATTTTTGTAAATTTACTGTGTTGGAAAATATGTAATTTTTCACACTGGTAACTATTCAACTCGGAGCAACAACTTCATTATTTTTAATTAGTCTTGAAAATGATACAATTTCAGTTGGTTATTTATTCTATTAAATTAATTAATTATAGTTTTAAACATTCACAAATATTTAGTTTGCTACAATAAATATTTATGGTATTCAAAAGCAACCGCTACTTACATTTAACTCCATGGATTTTTAAAGAGTTGTGATTTTTAAATATGTAACAATATATATATTAAGGTTTTAATACATACTATTATTACAAAAAAACATAGTGATTCCCGTTTTTCTTTTATATATTATAATTCACTTAAATCATTATCTACTCTTTTATTGAAAATCTACTTCTAACAATATACTGATTATATATATAGCCAAGAAATTCACATATTGATGAATACTTCGTTGCTTAGTTTGTATAGTCTCAAAGCTAGATACCACAGGTCCATAGGGGCATTAGGATCTATTTATTATTTTATTTAATAATTTATGCACACATAGAAATATTGTACAGATAAGACATCAAATAAGGACGGTACAAAGGAACTGCTTATTTCTTATGAAATCTCTTCCAGCAGACCTGTGATTGGAGAGCGGTATGTCT
>DWPT01005590.1:0-12107 GCA_018251895.1 Agathymus mariae mariae
TTTTTTTTTTGTTTAGGATATCCGATAGTTTTGGTTATAGTTACGGAGCTCCATAACATCCCTACTTCAGATACAATCGTGTCGTGGTATATCCGGCATCGTCATTAATCAATCGAGCCTGGCCAGCGACCACACCGGACCACACCGCACTAGACCAGACCGCCCAATGCACAACACACGGCCGCTAAGCTAAAGGACTAGCGACTGGTGGCCGTGCTCGCCTGACTTTGCATCAACTACCACCTTTTTTTAAACAAAAATAACTTTTTTGTACAAACTGTCCTCGAGGATTGCATGAATTCTCAGTCCCACTTTTTAAAACATTTTTTTCTATAAATAGCGGAATAATATCCATGGTAACGATACAAACTTCGATTTAAAAATAGAATTATTTCCAAAAAATAAAAGTCGTTTTTTCGATGTATTTATATATGTATATAACACCAATTTCAGCGGTCGGTGCAAGACTATAGTTGTAGACATATCGACGTACCTACCGTCCAGATTGTATCGATTACGGTTAAAATGTCATTATTGTTTAAAACGTAGCTCGTAACTCTGTGAACGAGGAGTCGGCGTATTTAGCGAATGCGATCGCGTGGGAACAGTCCGGTGACATTCGATCGCTTCCTAGAATTGGCCACTCCTTCCGCACACTGGCAGCGGGCAGCTACTCAGATCACAGATCACACAGTCGGATCCGCTCCATATTTAAATCGAATGTATCCTACCTCTAAGTTACATTTGGCAATTTCATCTAACACAAGTCGATCCGAACTCTGATAAAACAGGGTTATAACGACTATTACAACACCTTTTAAATCCCTCGTAATCTGTCAGTAGGCCGTAGGTACTCGTATCCTCCCGGTCTGTTCTACGGGTGTTTATGTAGGTATTCATGGGCTGTCGCATTCGTAATCGTCGCAAAATATGTACCGTGAAAGTTATGCGATTGCAGTGCGGGATGCGGGCAGTGCGCACTCGCACGGTGCGCGTGAGGTCCGCTCGTCACAGTGTTCTTTGCGCCTCGTTCCGGTCGCGGCTTGTCAGCGAGAATTAAGGTCTGTTATGATAATGTTCGCCGTATCGACTACTTGTTACGCTATACATGCCATCGCCTGTTAGCACCTAATGAATATTCATTTGTTACGTGACTCGCGACAGAGGAGATACATGCACTGTTGCAGCCGAGTCGTAATGAGACAGGAAAAGTTTGGTAAAATGAAAAAGTGTTTTTACGAAACGTATCGTTTGACCTTGTAAAATTCCGACTGGACTCTTCACGATTTCCACTAAACGGTTTAGTTCTCTTGAATTTTAACGGCGTTTATCTTTTATCGAATCTCATATATTTAAAAAAATCACGAATTCGCGGTAGGAAAATTCTAGCCGGTCCTAGTGGTGTATATTTTGCCATCGGGACCTAGTTCCGAGAAGTGTCGCGCGATCGACGCGTCTTATAAATCTGTCTCGCAGCAAATTTAGAGTTCGTTGGCCGCCGACGATTGCTTTGTTATATTTAGTATTCGATCGCTTATTTTTGTGTCCCGGCGCGGTTTTATTGTCGGAAGACGATTGTAATGACGTAATACATCACCGCTGAGCATGTGTCGCTAAGTGGGTGCGGGAAAGTGGCTTGTACACGTCGGGAAATAGAAACAAACTTTAGTGTGGCTCAAAATAGTACCATATTAACAGAATATCTACGTAAATCTATTCGAGTGTAGGGAGATGCCTCCGCTTCCGATTGGATGAGGATTTATAATGGAATGAAGAAACTATAAACAAAATTTTGAGAAGTTTGACTATAAAACATGATTATACATCGGTAACGGTCGATGGCGCTTGTTGTATCTGACGATATGACATTTTGTAATTTTATTTCCGTTTTTATAATTTGTCACTTAGCAAAGACGGCGTTGTCCGTTTGTAAAAAATAATAATTTGAATCTGGATGCACGGCAGGCCCGCTGGCCAAACGACGGCGGGCACCGCGTACGTTACACGTTATCTCGACGCGTTTCATCGTATTTTCAGACGAAACGGCCGAGCTACACCTGCTGTTTGTTTGCCAAAATGTGGGGTTTGTAGAATTAGACTTCGTAGAGATAGCAGCTGGGCTCTTCGTGACATCTGAAAACATTTTTATTATTAAGTGACTGATTTTTTTGCGCAACCCGTCCATCATACTTGGTCCTAATAGCAAAACCAAACTTTGCTGATGTCGCCTACAAGTTGACCACCCGCTGACGGCCAGGCTATACTTATATTTTAAATATTTATGTGACACGATAGGTAAAGTTAGCAAGAGCGAGGCGAATTAACATTCTGGTACAGTACTGTACATGTCGGCACATATCTTCATAATCCATTCTGGAACGAGCATAATGAAATACTCGTATCTTCTCTGTGCTTAGTATTATCTGGGATGTAAGAGGCGGGAGCGCTCCCGTCGGAGGGTCAGTTAACTATTTTGCTAGAGAGCTCGATGGGTGCGCACAAAGGCTCCGCCCGACATTATTAAATTCCTGGCGAAATGCACCTCCTTAATTGCAAGTGGAATCGAGATTTATTTTCAATTTAAATGTTTTTTTTATGTCGATCTGCTTTATTGCTCGCTCGATAATTTATGAATAACTTATATTGCAGGTGGAGACTACACGGCTGCCGCTGGCGATGGACATCCATTATTGAAGCTGATGTTTGATTAATTTCATTACATTGTACATGATCGATGGCCCCGTCGGTATAGGTGTGACGATCCTAGGTCGAGTAACGAGCAGTCGGCATTCAGAGGGGTATTAGCTAGCGGCACAACTTTATGAAAAGTTTTTTTTTTATTTCAGGAGCACTTTTTTATTTCGTTAAGTAGAAGAGAAAAAAAAACTTACAAGCGACGAATAGATTTTGACTGAAATGGGTATTCATGGTTGTTGTGTTTTTCACCGACATTTCTCATGACACGGATCGTGGTCACGGCGAGACACCGAGACGGAAACGACAACTGGCTGTTACAGTGTCGGTGTCGAGTCGGTTATGGGCAGAGGTGTCTCTGACCTTTGGGTGGGTAACTGATTAGGATTAAGAAAGGAATGGGCGTGGAATATATAAATAATGCGAGTACCGATACATCTAAATGTCATACATGAACATAAACATGCCACGAATTGTATTGTCGTAGCTTGCTGCCGCTGTGACCGCTCTTCAAGAGACTGTCTGAACTGGATTCTGCGTATTGGACCCTACTGACAATTTCATATTTACATACCGGCGCATATAGACGTTCGGTGCCCGTAGCGAATACCGTACTGCGGCAGGGAGACCATTGTGTGAAACTAATGCGCACTAAATACAATTTAAACGTCCGCTCCTCTTTGGATGTATTGTTGTTATTTTTACCGAGACGCGATGCGAGAGCGATGCGTCAATGTGTCAGTTCGGCGCGGCGCAGCGAGGTGTTGCGGTGCGGTGCGGTGCGGTGCAAGCGCATCGCCCGCGTGCCGCGAGTGCGTCGTACGGCCGCTGCACGGACAATTACTGCTAGTGTATGTAGAACATTTGAGACATTAACATAGGTTTAATTGGAAGCAAAAATGCTAATCATTTAGCGGTTTGACACACTATTCGAGATCTAAGTTTGGAACGTCATTGAGATATCTTAAGCAGTGTTGTGATTCTGTTGCGTATGACATTTTTTTAAAAAGGAATATCAACTATTATACAGTTCTATCTGCAAAGTTGAGCTGAAATTTGCGCCTCCTATGGAGGTTCTAGCGTTCATAGATTTGTAGTCATTATAGATTAGGATAATGTATATAAAGTACACCAAACTTTCGTACTTACACAACACCTGCAAGTGCAAGTTACAACGTTTTCAAAAGTAATTGCAGTCCATCCATTTGTCAGTGTATGGAGGAGGACGGCGTCTTTCGAAGATACTTCTCTAACTGTCTTGCAATGGTTAGTAACCGATCGTGAACGGTCGGTCGATCGATGGATATAACTTTTAATGGGAAAAACAAGACGGTAAAACAAGTTGATACTGCAATATACGGTGGCGACAAGCGTATTTACAATTCAAATGTATATTTGCCTCACGGCACGAGGAACGGCGGTGAAGGACTTATTAACAAAACAAATCACAAAAATAATTTTGAATGAAATTTCTATATTAGAATGTTTCGGGATATCTATCAAAGGGTTGGATTCAAGTCTTAATTCATAAAGTTGAAGCTATTACAAGTGGCAACAGGGTGCAAGCGCGGCGGCTGCCAATTGGCCAGTGCCAACTGGCGAGTACTAAGTGCCAATGCCACATACGTGTCCACGTACAGAACAGAAGGTCTGAACAAACCGTTTGCACAAGAGCGCGGATATTGTTACGTACACCGCGCGATTAGGAACGAACACTTGACATTCGAGTGACACGACGCGCACCGGCCGAAGAGAAATTGAATTACCTAGCACTTTTAAAACACACATCGTTAACTTCTAATAACTTAACTAACAACCACAAGCAGCGCACACTTTAACCGGTTCAATTTTAGATAGCATTCAAACTAAATACAACAAACAAATCGTTTTAAACCACACCTTTTACATTATTGTTATCAAATATTTAAAAACGTTTAAAATTACGTTACAAAGTTTTAATCGTTTTTTAATATACTAACAAAGATACAGGTTAAATAATATCTTAAAAATATATTGTGGTTTATTATTCTGCTACGCTACATTGGAAGCTCAACAGCTGATTTGACTCGATGTGGAATTGTGCTGCGGCCGTCACGAGTCAGCCGTGTTAGTGTGGAATGATCTTGTGCTGTTGTGTGAGCCGAGGGCGCTCCGCCCCCGCCACGTTTTCCTCATGACGGTGGAGTGGGATTCGTGTGTAAGGCACGCCGCGTATGCCATCAACACAATAAATATTATGTATTACATTGGGTAACCTGAAAGGAACTTTCGTTTTTTTTATATGTAATTCTAGTCACATACCCGCCCTCGCTTCGTCTGTGAAATTGCGTTGAAAAACAGAACAGAACAGATTAGATTAGACTGTACTGTACTGTGGGCTTAGTGTAGTACGTGTTCCGACACGCACACAACTACAAAAAACATGATAAGTGCTCTACACAACAACAACAACAAGGTCATCCTAAATTAAAATTTTCTATAAATATTCGATATAAAGATCCGAACAGATTACAGTTTATCATTAGTGTACATTAGAGTTTTTAACGTTTTGTATGTAAGTACATGTACCTCGTATTAACAATTATACAACAGTCCTCACTAAGACACTGTGTCCGTAGCTTACATTTACATAACGCAATAGTAAGTGAATAAGAAGTTTTTAACGAACTCTATATTTTTATAATAGAATTAAAAATAAAAGTACTTTTGTGCTTGGGGTCGCAATCTATTGTCTAAGAAATCTTGTGGGAAGCAGAAAATGTGTACTGAAAACCACAATTTCAGAGTGTGCTCAGTAACGGACTATTGTACAGTGCGTGACGCGAAGTAATAGAACTGGTCGAGCCAGTGGCCAATAAAATAACTTATTTGAGTTGCATCATCCTGAACGGTTACCGGTCATGGCTATAACGCTTGCCAAATGCGAAATTAAAAATTAAAGCTTCATGTGGGAACTTCGTTTGAACGTTAATATTTAGCGCAAGTGAGCCGATCCTGAAGCGATCTTTGTCCATTAGTAGCAATTATGATATTTAAAAAAGCGTCTATCCGTCATCCGTCAGCTGCATCAGCGTCAGTGGACTCGCGTGCTATTTGCTGCGACGCGTCCGGAGCGCGCGGCGCGCGTCGCTCGGCAGGGGAGGGGGGAAGCGCGTCGCAGACGCGTTTGAAGTGGCCAGCCGTCCGTCATGAGCGTTGTCCATTGAGGCGAGTGGCGTCGTAATTATAGGCGCGAGTCCGCCCCGCCGACTGATTTACGACGCTGCGGTCCGCTCTGCTCTCGCGCGTAGAAAACGAGTAATGTGTGCACAATGTGGAATATTTGCTTAATGGACCGCTGGCAATCGTTTTAAATGGCGAATGTCTCATATGCTGACGTTCGACTTGCGACACTTGCGAGTCCATGGGTAAATTTGTTAAAGTATGCCGCTTGTTTCACTGTCCACGACCATACGCCGTGTAGATTTTCTACCCTCAATACGGTAACTGATTCCTTTCAAACCAATTATGACTTTGGCCTTATAATTATTTTGTCATTGACGCGGCAGTCGCAACCTACCAGTTACCTCTATAAGGAGAAATTCAAAGGAATTCGCGTATTACAGCCGACTACAAATCACAATACGTACTTGTCATCATATTCGAGTTCGTAATCCGTGCGTTTAAATACCGTCGTTACTAGAGCGTTCCGAGGAATGTCAGTACTAAATCGAAGCAATTTATGACAATAAGTACCGGATCTCATTTAATGATTGGAATTCCATTGACGAGTGGGCTAATGTTTGTTTTAAGTTTTGTATACATTTTTGTTAAATTGTTCGACGTCGACGCGTATCAACATAACGTAACGTAACCGTTGTTACGTATACCGAAGGTAGACACGCGCGACCAACGATCGATAGCCTTTAAACATTATTTTGAGGAATTCTATGGACACATAGACGTGTGTACGAGCCGGGACTGTTTCCACGGTGCAGGTACACACTTTGCAAACACTCATCCGCCATCTTATCGTGATCGATATATCTGATGACGCCACGATATAACGATTTTACTGTCATATAAAAACCATAACAATATGTACTTGATTAGGTATTCCAGCTAACATTGTTTGGATTCACGGCTTTATCGTACATTCACAATTAACTCGGGTGTATACATCCGTAACACTTTGTCAATGTATTGAATAAATAAATGTTGGAGATATAATATCTGAAATAAATAAAGGTGTCATTGTCTGTGTCGATGAGTGTATCGGCAGTCCATTGCTGGTTCTCCACGTGGAATAGTCGGCGCGAAGTGGAGTGAAGCGGCGCGGAGCGCGGGCGGTTCGCTGTGTAATTTATGCAGGTTTAATTAGAGCAGCGGCCGCCGGAAGAGTCGCCGTCCTGGCTCCTGGTGACTCATTTCAATTCACTGCCTGCCACTCACCCCATCGCCACCATCACTGTTATGTATACTCTATGACGTTGGAGTTAACGACCGGCTGTTAAGGTTCTGGTGTATGGTTAAATAGTTTAATTAGCTCAATATGATGCACGGCATCCAGATTGATACGCAACAGAGCGGCAGCAGGCATATCGACTTTCGGCACGTCCACAGTAAATAGTTTTTATTAACTCTTACTTACTTACGTAACAATAAACCTACTGTGGTTCAATTGCAGGGATCGTTACAACGGCTACGAGCCACGTATTGCAGTAGAATGTACATCCACGATGGTCCAAGAATAACCACCAATGCAGAATGAGCAATACAGAGAGTACAAAATGCCTGTATTAGTTTTGCTAAAATTTGCCTAAGAGAGACATCACTTCTTATTTAAACAGCAAGTGCATGTTGAATATGAGTGGCAGAAGGGAATTGCATTATATTTAAAGGATTATTCGGCATACGAAACCTGACTATCTTTCTAAAAAACTCTTTTGGATTAAAGATTGGTAATCATAAAGCCTACGTCCAAACCAAGTAGTTCTTCTGAAGACGCTATATATACTCGTAGAGAAGGTTTTTAAAATTTTGCGCAGCGACAATAAGGAACGGATTTATTACTTATCGAAGTACAAACTGGTACTGTTAAAGAGATAGCTTTCTGTCGAAGAACTGAGACACGCCTATTGAATACCCTTTGATCATAGGCACGCACGCGGGCACGCTCGATATTGGCAAGTTTTTTGCGTATTTCCGCCCAAAATCTTAGTGTGGACGGTGTGTGTGGAACAGTGCTTGGTGGAGTCATGATTCCCTGTCAGTCGGTACTGAGGCACCTTTTTTGTCCATTATTTCTGATATACTTAGTGCATTTCTTTTTACTGTGTATTAGTTTGTATATTCGTCTTTTCAGTATTTTTCTTTATTTTTTGTGTTTGTTTTTGTGGAAATAAATGACTTCATCGTTGACAGTGAGAGCCTACTTTAAAAATACCAAACTCGTCGATACACAAGCATTGCAATAATGCTTGTGTGAGGTCGGACTGATCTATCTTTACAGCTCTGGCAAGTGGAGCGTCGTATATTACCCACTTGGCTGCATGTCAGCAGTGACGCAGAGTTACAAGGGCAATATACGTTTGACATTCCGGTCGCGTTTTCGGTTAATATAAAAATTACTTTGTTTATTTCTTCCATCAAACTTTCTGTTGCAGCCACCGTCATTGATCGTAATAAATATCTCCAGATCTACCTACCTATCTCCTGCTCGATGCTCAGTGCTAAAATTTATACATTACATCGAACAAGGTTTAGTTCATGGTAACAAGTGTTAATTGAGTTAAGCCAGTAGTTGATCTGTCGACCGCCAAAACGACCGATGCAATTTATATGTAGCATAAACATTGGTGAATAATCAAAAAAAATATCACCGGCCACGAAGGTCCTAGTAGATACGTTTACCTCTACCTAATTTACGAATAATAGATTTTAATTCGCACCGTTCGAGATGTGTTAGGCCACAATCGATCAAGCCGCCCCGGGGTCCGCGCGGAACCGTGGAATACCTTCAGGCCATTTGGACGATTTATTGCTTAATTGCTTGTATAATTCGATAACGATAATAAACGCGTCTCGGTTATAGTGCTGAAAAAGTTGGCCATCGTAGAACATAATTAATTGGCCGACTTGAATAAATGCTCTCGGCTGTCTGATTGTAGTTCACTGCACCTTTTGGACTGTCGATGGTTTGCGTTGTGCACCCAGCGGCCTCACCGACTGCCTCCTACGGAACGAGCCCAAGCCCGGGTGTCGGCCAGCGGGTGGCCAGCCTCTACACACAGCTGACGTCATTATGTGTGAGCATGCATGCACATATGCAAAAAATAATAACAATGGGGTTTAATGCGGATATTTAAAAACATCACAAGGAAACTAGTAAATACATTTTTTTTTTAAATTATACTATGATGGAAGTTTAATAAAGTTGTTGTAATGGTAGTGCGTTTATTCAGCAAAATTAATACGTTTGTTGTAGTGAAATAATGAAATAATATAAATTAAGATACTCTTGGTATATATGAGCAGAGAATATTGAATAGTGATCGTGTAGTCGTTAGAACGTAGGTTTTACGTTCCGTTTAACTTTTCACATGATGTGAGTATTGCAAATGAATTGTCCGTCGCTTCGGCGTGCCAACTCGCAGTTGGCAAGCGTGGCGAGCTATGACCTTGACCCCTCACATTGGGATAATATGGATTACAATAATGATCATCATCATTGAATCATAATGAAATTAACCTCAATTATAAGTAATTTCACAATTTTATGTTTGCTTTTATTGTTTATAGCACCTAGTTATTAATACTATTAAAACAAAACATTTGATCAGGAATGTTCTGAGTGAGCAAAGTGAAGCTGGTGGCACTAGTCTCGAGCGAGTGGCGGCCCGTAACACGCTTGGCCATATACAGCTAATGGGGTAGTAGTGCTCGGTGGATATCTTATTTACATCACTAATTATATCGATTAAACTAAATTGCTGATAGACGCTGACCCGAGTGGTCGCTCGCTGCGGTTCTCTGCATCGATTGCGCAGCACGGTATATAAAATGTAGGAGTCGTTCCCGGCTTTTGGTACAGATATTTGCAAATCGCGTATTGATCCGTAATACCAATCAGTTACATTTATGCCGCAGCCAGCTAAAATAATTATATCACTATAGCCATAAAATGACACATGGGTATGCGGTACCCGCGCCAGTATACGACGTTATGCAACCTTGTCATTTTATCTATTAATTCGAGTGAAATCTGGTTCTTATTAAATAATTCCAATTCCAAATCGCTGTGTTGTGTATTACTAGGACCAATATGTCGTCGTATGTAGCGGACCCGACAGACGTTGTCCTGTACACGCGTCTGTAATTCGAAAATTTGTAGTGGAAAATTTCAATTTTTCAAAAAAACATTTTCCAGTGGACCAAATTGTGAATCTAAATCATTCTCAAATCCCCTCGAACACACATAAAAAAAAAATCATCAAAATCGGTTCACACGCACACAAGAAATATATATATATATATCATGGTAAGTAGTGATGAAATCTAATATGTTGAACTCATTAATTTATAAAAGCCTTCTCTCTCTTCTTGAAAACTCCCACATCTGAATACGACAGCTGCGATGATCAGTAGTAGCGTGGTCAGTGTGCAGCGGTGGAACAAGGAGAACGTCGCGAACGAAGTGGTACAATAAAATGTGGCGGAGTCGTGGAAAATAGCGACGACATTAATAAATTATATATTTATTAATTTTAGAATTTATAACTCTTTCTAACACCGTAGGTAATCAAGGACAGGACAGTGTAAACTTATCGAAGTGGTATCAGAGTATCTGAGAGCTTACCAACAATAAGCGATCCCTAAAGGTCGTGGCAACGATGTCCATTGTATGCTAATAGAAAAGAAAGACCAACGTGATATATTATATTTAGCTCAGTCCGTTGGACGGTGAGCAAAGTTAATATGTGGCATCGATGTGTCACAACAATGAGGCCTGCAACTTCAGAATCCTTTGAGATATCGTGAGAAAATATAACCTATGTTCTAAGGCCACGCGAGTCAAATCAATGCACGTCTTCTTTTGATCCAGTTCGATCGAGCCGACGCTGCCAAAGGGATGAACACAGCTCCCTGTTGTGTACGCACGAATCAATATTTACGGGACCACAGCTGGTATTCGCAGCTGTTTGATGTAGACACAGCTATCGGTTCATTGAGGAATGTTAATCGAGACCAAACCATGTTTTTTCATGAGCTCATCTCGTACCTAACACCGATATTATGGCATCTTAATATGGTGTCCATGTGTAACATCGCCATCGTCGTGTGGTTTAAACTAAACGAGTTATACTTGAACGCTTGTTGTGTCTAAACAAGGATATTTTGACATGTGTGTATGTGTGTATAGGTGCTATATTAGCGTAGTTTACTGGACCGACTGTGTAGTCATACTACTCACTATCCGACCGACGTCATCCACGAGAACATTATCGACATTCTAATTAAGCCAGCGCATTCAGACGGTGATTTCCGCCATCATTTATGTGTACAGATATCTCTTATTAAAATGCAACCTCATAATGTCCATTTTGATATGTAATGCTTACAGTACCGCGTACATGCGCAAGACCCCGAGGGAATTTACACTCGTGGCCTGACGGTGGCGCTGGCGCAAATGCAGCGTTACACCTCAACAAACTGCACCGCACGGACCTCTCCTGCTAACCGAGGAGACCTACTATATACCACACGCTCATTTGTGTCGGTAGCTCATCCAATAGGTTCCGACAAGGTTGGCGACGGCCTTTGAGTGATAACAACATTTAAAACGCTTCAATGTTCCATGTGTTGTTAGATTTTTTATGGCATCAGCACGATCTAGCCCTCGCACACTTCACGCCCCTCATACTGATCGGTGTGGATAACGTTTTCAACCACGTAACACACAGCCCGTTGGCTCGTGTCGATGTTAAGCAACCGCGAGACAGACAGACGGCAAACATGAAGCCATGTCGAACGTCCTCACGCGGTCGAATCCGTCCACCAATCGACACTAGAGCGGCGTGGTCGAGCACACTTTAAGCCTCCTCGACTACGAGGAGAGGCCCGTGCCCTGCTGTGACCCTCTAATTGTTTGAAGCCCCTATAAAGGTGTCCAGGGAAATGTTCCGTTTGAAATTTAGGAATGTAAGATTTTGTTACTTCCCTGTAAACTATTGATAGATATATAAGGATAGTGTGCGTGTTTTTGTTTTATTTTATCTCAGTAATTTTGGTGACGAGCGGGAGGGAGAAGGACAATTGTAATAGTTTATTTAATATAAATAAATAATAGTTAAAAAAAAAAAACTAAAAAAACACGCTATAAGAGCTAAAAATAGAAAATAAATTTTAATTACAAAGAGTTTATATTACAGTAG
>DWPT01005591.1:0-12106 GCA_018251895.1 Agathymus mariae mariae
CATGACAGCAATGACAGCATAAGAGAACGTCATGCCATTTGCCATCACGACGTACGAGTCAGTTTTACTGCCAAGATTTAGAATCCATTACAATTAACGGTGTATTTTTAACCAAATTTAAGTCAGTTATAACATTCATAGATTTTGAATTCATCTTAAACTTTTTACATGTTTCAATTGAGCTTGAGCTAGTTTGTTGCCCGCCCATTTTAATTAACCACAAAAAGTGAATAAAAACATTCGTAACTACCCAAATATACTTTACAAAGCAAAGTTTTGCTCTCTTTGTTTCCAAACATTTTTCACATTGAATCAGACTTGTGAAGTAGGTATCATCTCGAGATGGTACGATATGTTAAGACTAGTTTTCTGTAGTAAGTGGGATACACTGAAAGTTTTGCATAACTTATTAATAAAACAATTTACATGTATAGTAATATGTTTACTGTTTTTCAAAGTTTTCTCCGTTACACTTTAAACACTTTTTCATTCGGTCAAACCATTCTTGAAAACTTGAGGACCATTGGTCTAAGGGCATTTTTTTTTCACGTGATGGTTGAAAGCTATCTCGGCCTCTTCGGGCCCCATAAATGTTTCAAATTTCATGCTCATCAAATCACCTCTCATCCAATCCAAAATTTTTGGGAAAATAAAGAAATCGCGTCTTTGACTCTACGTTTTCAGAAGCCAAAAATGACTTTGTCTTTTTCGCGATGTGCGCCGAAGCATTGTCATGGTGCAATAGGATGCGACGTGTTGGTCATTTTTAACTAACTTTTTCAGACACACTGGGCAAACACTCAGCCACACAGCATTAACTGTCTTTTGTTCTTCACGTGGGATCGTGCAGATAAGACTCGTTCGGGAGAAAAAAAATGGAACCATTTTTCCGGAACGGAACCCATACGAAATAATGTTGCTTTCTTACCGGCATATCCATGTAACTATATACATGTTTCATCACCTGTCACAATGTCATTCACAGCATTTGAACGTAAGAAATCGTACTTAAACAACATTTTTTATACACCAATCAACACGAGTCGGTGAGTTCATGAGGAAAGTGATACGCCACCGGTTTTCTTCAATTTTATGTCAAAGTTATGGGTCACGTAAACTATAAGGTTATGAAGCTTTAAGAAGCCCCGGGGGAATAGACAGATCCTGGGGCATGAAAGCCAATCGTCAAAGTTACTAAAGTTGAAGAACTAATTTATTAATTTCATATCTCTATTAAGGTTTCGTAAGCGATGATAAAATAGATTCCTGAGCATATAACGTGTACGTCTGTCTACAATTCAAAGCAACTGAACAAAAAAGGTGATTTTTGCTGTGCATTTTAGTGACCAAGTGGCGAATCTGCTTTTTAAATAAATAAATTGTCATATAAAAGGGTAAATCTTGCCGGCAGGGGGGCAGTTAAATAAGAAAATAAATAAACTTTTATGTACATCAAATCATGGATAAGGCTTATTTGGTGGTAGAGTATTTTTTCCACCTCGCTACCTATCACCCTCCTTCTAAAATCGAATGCAAAATGTTCCATATGAGTTTCTCTCGCAGTATCGGCCTTTGATGTTTGTTAATAGCAATTTGTAAATTGGATACGGAGGAATTTAACATTTTAATATAACATGTTTTATTAAGCAAACATTACTGAATTGCCCGTAATTTCATTATCCCTTTTTAAACAAATTCTTATACAAAATCTTGTCACAAAATAAAAAATAAAATTTGATGTTAGGATGCTAAAATTATTACTAATAACAGTTTAAAAGATACGCTGGGGAGTTTCTTTCGCCTTTTCTTCTCCTAAATGTTAAAGCACCTCTTGAAACGGTAGTAAAAGCAAAAAATAAAATATATGACGAGCAAAATACAATGGTTTTTAATAATAAATGGTTTTTAATCTAATAACCATGAGTATCATCAGTGACAACTTACCATCAGGTTATTCATATGTTCATTCATTGGCGAGTTACTTAAACGGTTTGATCACCTTAAAAAATATATTGTGCAAATACTAAGCGCGCGTAGGCTTTTTTTAATAAACGGACAAACTACTTTATATAGGCGTATAAACATCAAGTACAAATGAAGATATACAAATTAATTTATATATATATATAGAATAGCAGTTTTTGTAATAAATTTTTAAAATTTGGCCTACTTTCCGAGAACATATCTTCTTCCTATTACGTGCAGTATATAAACATAATATTTTTGGCGGTGTTGGGGCGGCCTAGAGCACTTACCCCAATCCCATGCTGGCAGAACAGGGTGTCGTAAGAGGCGACAGAAGCTAGCCTGCTTGGTGGTAGGCTTTTGAGTTAAGATTATATTATCAATATTATTCTTAAGTCGTTAATATTATTATTGGTATTATTATCTTTCCGTGAAGCCTGCCTGGCTAGCTACCACCCTCCTGCTTGAGTCAGCCGCTAAACCGGCTACGGTTCCGGCTGGAAGCTTGAGAGTCAGTACTTTCTTTCTTACCATCTTCTCATTTCCTGGCCTACGACGCATCAGTGATACCTTTGGTCTTGCTGATGTCCATAGGCGACAATGACCACTTATCAACAGGTAGCCACCTGTCTGCTTGTCTGTCGGCTATTACCATAAAAAATATATATTTCAATGATATGAATTCATCGAAATCACGGCTAGCCTAATATGCAGAGATATTTCTTTTAATATGGTCTTGCTGTAATTCTGTCATTCTTACTTGATTCTGCAGTGATAGAAAACGCTATACAGAAACCTGCATACCTGAAATCTTCATAATTATGATATACATATAAAAGTTATACATGAATTCATTTTGTTATGAAGTAACTTACCCATAGCCTGTTTGCATGCAATTATTATTCATGACATACTGAAATACGTATATACGAATACGAAATAAGGAAAGTTATAATAAGTTAAAGAAGTAAAATAACCGTTTATCCAAACATCTAACTTGTATTTCATATTATAACGTACTTTATAATATATGTACCTGTTAGGTACATTAATTACTAGGGATTCTGATGAAAACACGGAAGACAAGTTTATATGGTCCAAATTCAACTGGATAAATAAAAAATCCAAGTTAAAATCGGATTTGGTTTCGTATGTTTCCGTCACAACACAAATATTTTTACTTTACTGTAGCATTTTTTTAAAGACTTCACTGCAATGCCACTTGGTGGTAAGTTGCGATCTAGCCTTAGATGGTAAAGCCCATTAAATTAGATAAAGTCTATTTACTCTTGCTTTGAAGTCATTCACACTGCAATGGGATGAAATCACCTATGTGAGCAGACATTTCTATTACTCTAGCGGTACGCATTATAAATTACGAAGCAAAAGGCTTTATCCGTACCGGGCTGAGGGATGTTTAAATTCTCATTTAGGTTTTCGTGTAAATTATGTGTGACCTATATTCCTCTTTTTAAAATTGAGTATAGATTAAAAATAAACACCTTTTATAATAGCTTTTTTTCTTTGACAGTTATTTATATATAACACGATAACTAGAACATTATTTTTACTTTCTTATTTACCTCGTAATTAACCCTAAAAATAAACGTTAATTTATTAACGATATACTTACATAATGGAATCATATAAACTTTTATACGTAGCAAATTTTAATCGTTTCGCAGAAGTAGATGCGGATAAATAGGGTGTAATAGAATAGAAACATAAAGGGATGGGCATTCGAATGATACCAATTCTATGTATGTTTGTACGGTACACTACTTGCGCAAGTATGGAATGAAAAATTTTCAGATGTTTCTTGAGTTTTTCATAAAATCGACATTCAATAATTTAATTCTCACAAGGACTAACTTTACTGCAGTAAGTATAGAAAAGTACTTATTATTCTAACTTGGTCATAGAACTTGTATTATAAGTATGTAAATGTATCCAAGCCGACCTTATAGTGCACCCTACTGAAAAACAGACCAAACTAAGGCGGAAAGTCCTTCCTCTTGGGTGTTGCTGGGCTATTTACTATCCAGTTTAATGTTAAAATGACTCGTGCATGATGATGATACGTGATGTAGGGCTCTTCACCCGAAATTCTAGTGACAAGTGATTTTACGTGTTAAAACATGTATGTAGCAGTACCGACAACCCAGTAATAAGCGGGTCTCAAGATTATTGCGATTAATATGCAGAAAAGTCAAGGCAAAATTACGTTCCAGGAAAAGGCATGGAGACGACATCTGTCTTATATTTCAGTTTTTTATATGAATAGCCGAGAAACTATCAGACGAGGTACCTTATGGTAAGTGGTCACCGTCGCCCATGGACATTAGTGACACTAAGGCATCACTGCTGCGTTGTCGGCCAAGAAATGTGTAGAAAGGATGGCCCTCAAGTCCCCAACCTGAACACTAGTCGTTTGTCGGCTAACTCGAGCAAGAAAGAGGTAGCTAGCCAGGCAGACTTCACGAAAATATAAGTGATAATATTAATGACTTAATAATAATACTGATAACATAATTCTTACGCAACGCCCTACCACCAAGCAGGCTGATTTCTGTCGCCTCTAACAAACACATTGTTCTGCCAGCTTGTGATTGGGGAGATTGTTCTAAGCCGCCCCAATACGGCCTAAAGTTCTCTATATTCTCTAGACATGTTTACTTAGTTTTATTATTTATTAAGTAGATTCAAACAATATAATTTTGCCATTATCCCAACATTAAAAAAATACGAATAATTATCACTGATAATCTTTATCTAACATCAATAATATCATGTCATCAATCCAAATATTGAATAAACAAAAATCCAAGTTATTTAGGTTTATTAATAAAGTATTTCAAAGTTTTCACACGTATTAAGAAGGGACGATAATTTAATATTTTGAAGGTATAATGTCAATATAACAACAAATAATGAGCCAATTACGTTCATCGGTTTGTTAAAGCAAAGTTAGTAGATTAAATGTTTTCTTTTTAAGTGAAAATGGGTCAATTAAAATAATTAATTTTAGTCTTATTTTAGGGAATCAAAATAGTTTCCATGATTAAAAACAACGACTTCATTTGCGAGGTAATCGTACTTGAAAATTTAACTTTGAACATGGTCAATATGTAAATATTTAAATCAAGATTCAATTAACTAACTAACCAGCACAACTATCAAACTATCAATCTGTAGACTTAACGCGACAAATAACATCAAAGCAACGAGCAGCCAACAAACATTATCATTCAATCTGAAATTTGATAACTAAATTATTTACCTTTGGAGTTAATTGTTGAAGTTGTTTTAGAGTTTGAATCTATTGTTAGAGGTTTATTTACTTTATGCAAATTAAGGACATAATCGATTTATTCTCCAATTTTCCTGACTTACTAACGATAAATAATGTATTTGTAGATAAAAGAAACACAAGCACTTGAATGAAAAATCGAGCACTGCGTCCTTCATCAGATTCGTCACACATAGGCCACTGCCCGACATAATTGACGCTTACGCACTCGACATACAACATATAAAGTACATAAGAACTCGGTCCAAATTTTCTGACTCCTTCTCTATTTCGGAACTAAATCAAACGCAATGGGTATTCAGTATTAGAACTTTTATAATTACTCTGCTACGCTACAGATTAGCAAGTAGTTAGTAATTATAAGTTAAGTTATGATATATGTTTTAATTGAAAATAATTAAGGCATTTGGAGCATGGGTTGTAGTGAGTCCGTTTGTATCGCCCGTCAACATATTAGTGTACAAAGGAATTAAAATATAAATTTTAGGTATTGTTATCACAATTAAAATTTTAAAATATCTATTAACAAATTTATTAATTTTCGCATTTCGTTAAAATACATTAAGCTGAATTATACTACCACGCGATTCATCGTCCTTTGAAAGTAATATATTTATAAAACCAAGTAACTAATTTAAAATAGGATAGGAAAAAATATTTTTCTAAAAAAAAAAAAAAAATAAACGTTTACACATTAACTACCCCTCCTAGGATTCTCTGTGTTGCGGGTGGCATGGACATAAACAAATATGACATTACAAGCAACCATGACCCGAGAACAAACATTTATGTGTCACAGAAATGTCTGCCCTGCCCGGGAATCGAACCCGGGACCCTTCGCTCGACAGGCTGGGTCTATCACTACCAACTGGGCTATGGGGTCGTCAAAATATTGACAACTACAGTGGTTGAACCGTAAAACTAGCAAAAAATTTGAGAGTCATAATAAATGAAATGCGGCATAGACCGAAATATATAATATTAATTGATTTCAAAGAAAAAACGCCATTACACACTCTAGTTACGCGAAAAGACCGAAACACCGTAAATTTCATTTGAATGCCGTCTGTACAAAATTGCGGCTAAAATTGGATAGCACAAAAGATGAATTCCTTAAGTAGCGAGACGGAATAGAGATATTAATGTTCTCGCTCGGGAGATGTTTTTGTATTTGGGTCAGGAAGAGAAATGAAACTTGTGAAACTCTCATTTCAAAATGCAGATGTTGAAATAGATTGCTTGCTCGATAGCAATGATTCGATAATCAGACATCTTTTGGTGCATCTTTTAGGGACGAAAATTATCTTGTTTATATTACGTTAAGTTATCAGAGTTGTCTTTGGACATCTTTAACAGCAGTAGCATCGTCAAAATGTTTCTAAAACTGAGAAATAACTGTATATCCACTTGACAACGGACTCTGCAACGTTGCATCGTTATCGTTACATAATAATAAGGGAACTGGTTAGGCAATAAATAACCTTATCATGCTCTCAGCCCAGCAACTTGCAAAAGACCTACCGTCATTGTTCCACCCATTGGTAAACAAGATCCAATAGAATGAGGGTCGGCCTGAATTCAAAAAATAAATTGAAGCACGTAACGCAAAAATTGATTTTAGGACATAACAGGTTCTGATCCAGAAAAGCCGGGAGATTGGATTACTAAAAATGTAAGTAAAAGGCCATAATACTCATGAGCGGAAACTAATCCAAGCCAAGTAGTATACAAAATATATGGATTGTAATGATAAGTAAGATTCACTTGGATTAAGGTTTATGCCTTAGATAAAACAAATTACTGCACAAATATTTGCCAGTAGCAAGCATTTAATCATTTCCAAATTAATATTGTCCAGAAATAGGTTAAAGGAAACTAAATAACTTTAAACTGAACAGAACAGTAACAACGTTTGTCTTATGTATTGTGTTCATAAAGTAGAGGTAACCCTCTACTTTATGACTGTATGTATTAACATACAGTCTGGGTATGTTAATAACATTATGAATAAGGGAATACTTTTTCTATTAGCAAAAACACGCTGCCTTACGAAAATTCCTTGACTCCAGGCAAAGGTCACCTTAAAAACATATTTTTCAACTCGATTCTAGTTTTATGATTCCTTACATCCACGAAGCCAAATTTGCTTGTCTGTCTGTAGATCCGTTTGTAACAAATGACTTTATTCGAATTACTGGATGAATATTACTAAAATTTGGTACACTTATTGAACTTGTTAACCCAACAACGGATGTTCTTTTGTGTGTCCATATCACGTACACGCGGATTTGTACGTAGGATTTGTGAGTATGTATGTGAGCTGTATTGGTTGAGTTGAAAAATATCGATAAACTGGAAAGACAGAAAGACAGACACCGGCATTCTGATTATTGTTGCTAATGAACCATCAAAGAAGGTTCTATTTCCAAACTTTTTATTGATAACACTAAATCTCGACAATATGTACTGAATTAAAAAAAAGTTAACGAACATTGAACAACATTAGAAATCTTAACGACTTAGTACATCGAGAGTGTTCTTTTGGTACTCATGCGCGACCTACAGCAGAGCATGGATTTTCAATCCATCGCGTTGTTCCAGTGTTGGCAGAGAAATTAAGTGTCCATCTCTAATGTCTATAGTTCTATTGCCGCCCGAAAGGTTACCACCTCCTTCTTATGGCTGCTGTCTGACTATAACAACCGGAGATAGCTAAAAAATCACATTACCAACCTGTTCCTTTTTACTTAACGTTGATGTTTACGGCAATAAGGTGTAATATTTAATGGTGATTTGTACTCGTACATACGTAAATCAAAAACGTGTTTAATTCTTTACGGTTTATTTCAAACTGAACCCTAACGCTCAAAGTGGACTGTAGCACATTACGTACTTAGAGATAGATCACCTAAGACTAAACACAATCAATATCGATGATTTTTTAGAAAATATCATACTTTTTTTTTACTTATTTTTGTTTAATATTCCAGTAGAAACATCAGATTTGTTTATTATTCCAGATTGCCCTTTAACATATGGCTTTGCCTTAGATAAATTGTCGCTGTTATAGAGGCACGAGGGCACGGCCCGACTTTGTTCGGGTTGAATACACCGCATACTTTATAAGTTATATATATATATATATATATATATATATATGTATCTACGTTTCAAAGGGTAAAACAATTTTTCAATAGATGCCATGGTTTCGAAAATTAAACTTCAAATACACGCAAGCTCACAAATTGGTACTTCCTCTTTATAATACACAACTTACAAAACATTAATATTCTCAACTAATTGTCGTGGAATTATATCGATCCTGCTTGCTACTTCAGACATGGAATATATGAAGCATATATTTGGAATAGAATGTGTTTCACTACAATTTGGCGCGCTATAGTGGTCGAGGTATTAGTTGAATTTATGGCGTCGACTTTTCCTAATATTGTTTGCTTCGTAATGGTCACTTTTATTGCTGCGATCCTATCCTTGATATAATTCTACGCTGTTTGCCCCTGAAGGTCGAATGTATTAGGATTTATCACTCATTGATTTGAGAAAAGTCCAGTTTTACAACAGGAATCCTCATCATATAACATATTGCCACTTATAGGGGTAAGGTGGTGATGATAAAAAAAAGTATTTTGGATTAGCTTAAAGAAGACCTAAGCGTTATATAAAAAATCTTCACCTAATATCGACTAGAATTGAAATAAATGATATCTCTATATCTGTTCGAAATTTGACCACAATTTAATAGAAAGTATATTAAAAAAAGACCAAATGCGACTCGACTCACGAACAATGGATAGTATAGTACAGATTTTATTTTACGTATTGGCTTGTATTTTATGGGCAGTTAATATAAGTTTGTATTTCGCAGTAAGACCGTGGAAAATACGATTCTTTTTAAATTATCTCCGAAAATTATTCAAAAAAAATATTTTGTTTGTGTTCATATTGAAATTTAATTGTAGATTATTAAATCCGAGATCAGAAGTAGATATACAATAAATGATAAAGACGAAGAAAACAAAGAATAAAAATTAAAAAATAAATTTTGTTATTATTATAATGTTGATTGTTTTACGAAGAAACATGGAGGTTGACAGTTTGTTCTAATCTTTTCAGCCTACCGGCCAACAAGTACATTTGCTTTTTCTGTTCTGATTATTCTTGTTTCACACTAATTATGTCAGATATAGATATATATAATATAGTTTGTTTTCTTTTAGCAGACTGTTGCTAATTGCAATAAGTATATGATGTACTAGTCCGACGTCGTTCGGGTTGGACTATTAATTATATATACATGATTATTAAAAATGTATCATTTTTTGCCTTAATAAGACATTACTAGGTTAATTGACATTTTATATAACCTATCATCTGCGCGATCACGTGTTCTCGTTTCATACCAATTTTCATGAATATCGGTCAAGCCGTTTTGAATTATCTCGAGACACACGAAAAACTCAATAGATTTATATAATAGTATAGATACAGATGTAAATATTTTGTAAATAATGTGAGGTGCAAAAAAAATTTCTACCCTATTTTCGAAGCATAAAATACGGCAGCAAATTTTGTGTGCTTACGACGTTCAGCGCGCAGGTGGTTACCGGCTACGTAACATACGAGCAGTTTCGATAATAAAGTAAATATGTATATACGATGGTTTCCATGAAACACTGAATCCTTACAAAGCGAAACAAAGTTAGTTCAAGTTTCATTTGATTCAACATAGTCGTGATAAGTTATAAAGTGAATAAAAAATTAAAAGCTAAATGGCTACTATAATGCAATTATAAGACGAAGGAGTGCTTGAAGAATTATGGCAGAATTAGTACATGAAAAAAATCGGTTTAAATGATTAGAAAGAACTTAGAAATTATTATTGGTATCTAAGAAATTATTGTTTTATATAAATAGTCAAATTTTTCTCTAGGAGTATTTAGAACAAGATTAGCGTCAAGTGACAGCTGAGCTGTCTAAATATTTATTAGTCTGTGATTATCACTGTTAATGACGTGTCTTTGTGGAAATCTCACCGCTTAAAATAGTTTTTGGGCCCTCTACTGGACTTCTGATTTTACCTGACTCCGTCATGATGATAATGAACTTATCAATCACACACTCATATTTGACATACTAGCGGTAATATAACTACTGATTATTCTTCATGATTTGGACGGTATGAGGTGCGTCAGCTATAACTATGAACTTGAATTGGGCATAAGAGCAGTTTTGATAACAGCACAGTGGATAGCTCCTGTTATAATGAGTATATGGTCGAAGATAGAAAACCCTTTCCTATTCAAAATATTGTGCACACGCTTAACACTAGTAAATGAAAATGATTACATTTGTTATGTTGCAAAGTAGCAATAGGGGTTGCAAATGAATACTTGCGCATAGTTTTTAATATCGTATAAACTTAAGAATTTGTAATTGCTGAATTGTTTTAATTGTCACTTTGCCAGATTACCACAATTGGCGTATTTTTGAGTAAAAAAATATCCTTATTTTAATGAATAACCCAGCGATTTAAAAATATTATATACATGTATGCATATATGTTAATAGCAAATACGGTGTTTTCTTTTTCTACTTCTTCTTTCTCTGCCTTTCCACTACTGGCGGTTGGCCGTAAGCTCTGAGAACTTCTCTCGATCTTGCGCCAAACGAAATGGATGTTCGAAACTGGCGTTTACGCCATATCCATTCTCGGATATTGCGCAACCAGCACTTCTTCCTCCTTCCAGCACACTGCTTGCCCGCTACTTAACACATCATTATGATTTGGAGCAATTGGTGTCGCTCGGCATGGCACGGTGTTCTAGACTCTATTATTTGCATACAATTTAATGTACGGAACTCGCGCTAGTCTTTAAAACTAAAGCTTCAGTAGCCCTTAGGTAGTCCATAACTGAACATAAATATCCATATTTTGATTGAATTCGTTCTGTTTGTTCTCAAGTCATATGAGTTACGTAGGAACTTGATGATAGAGACTTAGTATTTCAAATACCAGGCGGGAAACAATTTGTTGGTGGAAAAAAGTCTAAAAGTCTCCCTATATCAATTGACGCAGAAGCCACCCGAGTCGGATAGACAAAGGGGCTTATGTTATACATAAGGGGCGAAAACGACGTCACTTTATTATGACGAACGGATTGGAATGTTGAGATCGAAATCAAATAATGTATAGTTCTTAGTAACTCGTAATGAATTAGAAAACTAAAAATTCATGGAAAAATCGACAAGTAACCTATTAACATTTACATACGAACGTTTGCGAAGATTCGGCGGATAACAGTTGTGGCGACGGATGACAACGTACTAAAACAAGGTAGAAACTACACCTAGAACTGTAAGCGACTCTCGCCCTTACGAATTGTGCAAAAGGGCGTATATCGCGTACACTTTGTTTTATTATCTGCGTCATGATTTTCGTTATCGGTGGATACTAACGCGAAAAGCGCAAGAAGTTCTGGAAGGTTCGAAAATCGATGTAAACAGCGGGCAAGCCCTCCTGCGGTTATAATTAATAAATATAAGCTCTAGTTTTATTGGTTGTGTAGAAGAGATAAACAGCAGAACCCGAATATATTTTCTTCTTCAGTAGCCCATTTCACGTCTCAGTGTTTCGGTGTAGCTTGTAATAATTAAAAAGCTGCTCCTAGATGTTAATTTAATCATATAATATAATAAACAATGCCCAAACAAAAGTCTTGATGATTTCGATAAACCGAATAAAAAACTTAAAAAGCTGAAATGCAAAATTGAAAGACTGCGAAGTCGCTATCATGTTCATCAATCAATCAA
>DWPT01005592.1:0-12106 GCA_018251895.1 Agathymus mariae mariae
AATAGCGTTATAAAAACAGAATATATAAAGAAAAGAGAAGACTTTTTTTAAAACCTAATAATAGATTGCTGCAGCATCACGCACTTAAACCTGGTGGCTCTTTCACGTGTAAATGAGTAAAACAATATGATAAAATCTCGTTAGAAAAAGAATATTGTTATTTTAAGATTATATTATTTAATAATTTATTATAATAATTTAATAATATAATATATATATTCAATAATAATACAATATAATATCCTATTTATATTATTAAAAAACCTCCTTGGGAATTTCTTACCGTTTCTTCTTCCAAGTCCACTCATGGTAATTTGTTAAAGCGATGGCGGTAGTTTGACTTTCGAATAGTATTTCTAATAAAACAGCTTCGAATTAATTTTATTTCATTTCGTTTAAATATGCATTAATCGAGTAAGGAAATAAAAAATAAGTTATAAGTACGTCAAAAACATCGGTACTATTTTGAAAAACCTATGGTGCTGGAAACTATGACGTATCTCTTATGATTTTGTTGTAGAAAATGGAAGATACTGATAAGTAATTTAATAAAATTATTTTCTAATAAATTATTAAACATATAATAGTTAATCAAAACCTTGAACTGATTATCAATTATTTTTTTAAATTATATATGGTATATTTTCTAAGTAAATACGCTTTACCATCTAAGACTTCACCGCCACTTACCATCAAGTGGGATTGTAGTCAAGCATTGACATATAAATAAGTAAAAAATAACTGAAAATAAAACTAAATCTTCTGAATAGATGACAATCAGCCTACTTTGAATGTCAAGAGAATGGTAAAGAATAAATCTTAGCTGCCACTTTGAAACATGATACAAGTCTCAGAACAGTCAAACAATAATTAAGAGCTTGTTACTTCTTGCTTAAAGGCAATTCTAAGACAGAAAAAAATTAAGGAAAATAATTATGTTCTAGCTGAAAGTCTTACAGTTAATTGTAGTGAAATTTAACCACGACAAGAAAACCTAGCCTAAAGGGACATTTCCGCCACTTTATGTCGCAATTTGGCTTCAAAAATACCTGAGTACAGCGAGCTAAAGAACTTTATGCCATTTTATTTTACGAAGTTATGACTTCCTTTCAAATTATATTATATTATATATATATATATATATTAAAGTGAATAAAATATGATAGTTGTTCGACAGACGATGAATATTTTGTACCTTGAATACACTGCCATCTATCTGATTTTATCATATTCATAGTTCATCGTCTGAAAAATAGAAACGTAATTATGACCTTAAGCAATCATAACGGTAATTTTATAATCTCACTGATCAATCACAACTGTCCGCGGTAAATTATTATATATTAAACACTACAGTAAGTTACTCATAGTAAATTATATAGGCAATAAAATTAATAACTGAATTCATTAAATGTTGCATTACGGTATCAACGGTAAATTGAATTTGTGAGATTCGAGAATTATCATACATGTTTTTCTATAATGACTTACAATTTATATATACAGAATTTGTTACTAACATATCGTATAACTGTGAACCAATTGCCACAGTGAAACAGATATGTATGTGTAAAAGAAGGACATAAAAAATATTTATTGAAAAAAATATAAGCGCAGTAACACTTGAACACTACAGACACCTTAAAGAGTTTTCATGGTTACATCCAGTTGACATATTAAAATTATTTTCTCAACTAAACGGCTCTACTAATTCAATTGCATGGAATCTTTAGGGACCAGGAGATTGTACATTGCCAATCATTCTTTTTAACGAAAATGTTATTACTTTTGGGAAACTGAAAAAAATATTAAAATTAATTACTAAAATATTTATTCCAATTTGATAAAGTACTTTATAACCTACTAAGACATTTTAAATTCGATCCCCAATCACAACACTAGTTAGATAACCAATATTTAATCCTATAAGTTATATTATAATATATATATAACGGTTCAAGATAGAAACCAACGATACGGACAATTAGTGAACTTATTAATTTTCAAAATAATAAATAATTTGTCAGCAATTATCTTATTCTAAAAGTGACAACCCTACCCGTGAACGTGATTCTAATCCTGATATACATCACGCTTACAAAACGTCATTTTGTTAGTACGTTTATAATAAGGTACACAAAACGACAAAGATTAATGTTTTAAATTAAACTTAAATAATATAATATAAAATATTACTGATTATGCAACGTTGACGCAATTGAGTACGTGGATAAAAAACCACGCGTGCTTCCGTGCTTCAGAGGGCACGCTAAGCCATGTTTCGGGCGTCGTAGGAACTTGTACCGCTCTTATTGATTAATAATCTTAATCGGAGCAGTATGGTGGACTATACGTAAATTATGAGCAATGACCCATGCTCTAAATTTAGCTTACAAGTTGAACCCAAAGAAAAATGTTTTTTTTTATTGTCTACGAGTTTATTTCAATATTTCCTTCCGTCTTGATGCTCATAAAACTTCTATGTTTGTATATACGTATGTATAAAAAAATGTTTGTATATATAAAAAAAAATATTTTATATATGTTTTCAAATATGTATATTTGCTTCTATAGTGCAAAAATATTCTCATCATCTCAATATTCTTTTAGGAAGTAGACTGCCGATTCACTAAGTTCCAAAGCACATCCTATATTACTCGGGGAACGATTCGATGTAAGTGATGTTTACTAGACAGAATAAACAAACTTGAAAATTAAACAGACTTTCAAGCAATTTTTTAGAAAACGAAGGTTCCTTCACGATATTTTCCTTTCCTAAACTCTTTAACTTTTGTTCCAGCGCCGCCTCACTCAGAAGTACAGTATAGCAGTAGGTGTCCCAACCTTGGTGATACGTGGAAGAGCCGTCAGAGATGCTCTGCTCAGCGACCCTGAGGGTTCGCGGTTTCCATGGCCTGCCCCGCCATTACACGAAGTACTGCGCGGAGTCCAGCTACAGGGGGACGAGAGCAAGCTCTATGAAGAGTTGCCGCCTAATGCTATAAGAGTTTTCTACTTCGCTGCTCATTGGGTAAGTATTTCTTTAAAACCATTGATAAATTGACTAACAATGATGATTGTTACTTTACTTCAGAAACCACATAATGTAAATACCCGATTTTTCTTGTCATCCGTTGTTAAATCTTCTGAGAGAACTTTATCGTTAAGAGAGAAGTTTATGGAACTTCTAGGCTCAAAGTTACATACAGCTAAACCAACGTAAAATATTTACACACTTAAACTGTCGTCAGACAAGAAATGCCTTACAGTATGTGTTATAGATTAATAATCATCCAAAACATCATGATAATTTTATTATGAAGTCAATCGTCAGGAGTAACATTGACGGACCTTAAATGGGTGTGTTGTTCTATTTAGGTCATTAATACGAAACGATAGACATTTGAGTCTTTAACAGATAAAATACCTATTTATCTCTATATCAACAAAAAAAAATACAATTTGAATCATAAATATGACGAGTAAATGATGATAAACATGTTATAGGTATATACAAAGTTCTTTAAACGAACACACGTTTATTAAAACACACTTAAATATATATAGTCATATGAACAGGTCGCGCTAATTGAACTATCCCTGAGCGCAGTCATTAATTGAATACTGCCTCTCTTCAATTTTTTCCGTATTACGAATCAATCAAACGCATTAATTATTTATAGAGTATTAATTTGCTGGTCCTTCCAGCCGGATGAAATTGCACGTACTCGCTCTTAAGTGCTTCGTAATTACGTTCGATGCTACGCAACTGTTGGGTGCTTTTGATGACTCAAGCTTAAGGATAAATTTTAAAACGTTTGTGCTTCATGGTTTTGTATTTTTTTTTACAAATAATATTATATATGTACGGTACAGCCGGGGTTTCTATATCACAATATTATATCAGACAAACTGTACTTTTCATAAATATTTGTTGTTCATACACTTGCACTAATTATGGATGTTGGCTGTCGAATGGGGTTTTTAAAACGATATGCTATACTTAAATTTATTTATTCATAAAATAAGAAATATAACATAAAACTTTAAACCTAACTTAACTAATCCTAACTGACTGGTCTCGATTACTACACGATCGACTAAGAGAACCAGCAGCGGAGGCGACTCGGGCAAGAGCGTCGTGTGGTGGAGATGCTTGCGCGAGGCATCGCTGGTCCGCGGGTGGCCAGTGTCTACGAAGGAACAGCTGATGTTGCGCAAGACTCCACGAGCGTGTGAACGCTGTGACGTAGGGGGTGTAAGGGCCGTGTAACACACTTCATTTTCTATTTACGACTGGCTTTTTTTTGCGCCCAAGCAAAGAGAAAGGGCTACCCTCCGGGGTTGCGCGGGAGGGAGGTGGTGAATGCTCATGCATACTAGCGTAGTCCGCTGTGCTGGTTATGCAGGACTAACGATAAACCGAGGTGCCACCTACTAACTAAGCACTAAACATCACCTGAGGTTGCCTTAGGCACTTCGGCCTCTAAGCCTTCATCGGTTGCGACCCCCTTCAGGTAAAAGGGGCGCTGACTTATTGTGCATCTTACAACGGTTTTTATATCCATACTAACTAGTCAATTGTAACCCAAAATAATCATGACATCCTTAAAACATGTTTTCCATATGAGATACTTTTAACAATTATTGTTACATTTTACCATAAGATATAATAATCGTTCTAAAAGTGCTATATAGAAAGACATTAATGACCTAATCTAGTGAATATAAGCCTACTTTATACTAACATATATAAATAATTTATATTTATGATATAGTTAATCTAACATATAGACAAATCAAAATTTCCGTAATTTTTTAACGCTACGAAATATATTTAAAAGCGCTTATATACACTTTTCTTAATTCGGTTGCTCATTTATAATCTATATAATTCATAAGCACTTTTCTCATCATTCGTCAACGCCTTGTAGCCTGGAATACACATGCCACTAATAAGACACGCTTGTTTGCTACTAGATAGTATGCTCATTCATTTCATAGTCTCCTCGTGTAGGTAACATTTGCTCATGAAAGCACTGACCTAAGAAACATAATTATTACGAGCATGCTTCTTTCTAGCACGTCTGAGATAGACATGCTCATTATTTAGCATTCACAATTGACGTTTCGTGGCATTTCGTTATATTATTACTTTCAACACATTTAATAACAAAAACTTTTAATAAAAAGGAACAATAGACGAAAGAAACGAATTCGGATGCGGAACCGGATTAGCAAAAGACAAGGAAACAAGGGAAAAGTTATTGGTGTACAATATATAGCATTGATATTGTATAGAATTGTACTTTCCATAAACATTCATAATTTCGGTATAGAAATATACAAGTTTTGTCATCGCCCTATCGAGCCACCGTGACTACGCAAACAAATTAAGTAGTATGCTTGCATAGAACACGTTCGGACTTGCTTTGGACTTCCCTCTCACCTGCGCCTTACACCGTCTGCTAGTTAGCACGACAAATTTACCAGCTTGCCATTAAATAGCATGCTTATTCACATGCATGCTCGTTTCGTATACACGTGCTAATTATATGCTACTAAAGAACCTGTGTATTCCACGCCCGAAGCCTATATGTTGTACCACTCATTGTAATACTGGCGGTACTTTTATATATTCTTGATTTTTTTTTATACGTTACTACCTAACTTCCACCTAATATCAAATGTTACTATATTCATGTTTCTGAGGAAAGTTTATGCGTTGGTTAAGAAACTGGTGCATCAGTTCCTGTAGCAAAGCCCCCTGATGTTTCCAATGTCCTTGAGCAATTAATTAATTCTTCACTTGTTTCCAGTGTCCGCCGTGTCGCTCGTTCGCGCCCAGCCTCTGCTCAGCGCTGTCAGCCGTGCGCAAGCGCAGAGCCAAGTACGCCAATACACAGCTCATCCTTGTCTCCAGTGATAGGTTAGTCTTGTAATGTCTACACTGAGATGTAACATACTATAGTAAAGCTAATTGAAATTTTATGCTTAACCAACACCGAAAAGGAGGAGTTACTTAATTCCTTTGTGTTTAATGTTTCTCACTCCAGAACCTCGTCATTTATTATGTCCATTTTTTATTTTATTAACTAATTCTGGATTATTGTTTTATTTTATGTACCAAATATGCTCATTTATAGTTTTATTGTCAACTAGACGAATTCGTTGGCTAAAAAAATTAAGTATATTATATACTTATACACAGTTTTTACTACTATAATCCATCCGGCGTACCCAATATACCTTTCAAATGGTAAACGATTTTTAAAATAGGTGCCGTGGGTCCGGTAATTAGTGATTACCCTTCGCATAAAGACAAAGCCACAAAATAAACATTAACTTTATAATATTACCATAAATTAGCAGGCAACTTTCTTTGTGTGTATATTTATTTCATGTCAGAATCTTAAGGATGCAATATTCAACACTTATTTCATCCAATTGTGATTCTTCCAGGTTAAGATATTGGTAAAGCTTTTAATAGTCGTATCTATGCATAGTCCATGCGTAAACATTTCTAAAGTAAATTTTGAGCCACCAACTTTGTAATGCCCACTCTCGCCGGCGGCGAATAACTAAAAAATTAATTAAATAAAACACATCATACAATCTATGTAAACTGCAACAGTTTATTGCAGTTATATCTGCAATTTAACATTTCGGATACCTGAAATAGTGCTAAAATTAATGGCAGTAGTTTAAAGATGGTGTAAACGTGAATGTATAAATTTAATATCAAACACTACACACACAAACACAATATCAAACACTACACAATTATGTAGCCGTCATGAGCGTTGAACGGAATCAACCTAGTGGAATGTAAAATAATGGACAAAGATATTGATTAGCTTGCTGGTTGGAAGCTGATCAACAGTTTCTACCATTCTGATGGGTGAACCTTCAATATACTTACTCACACCATCTTCATAATACATATATTTCTGTAAAATAAAAACTTAGTCTATAATTTATAAAGAACCTGCCTAACTTACTGGCATAAAAAAATTACTAACTAAACTAATTAATTGACTTACAACTAGAGAACTTACAACTACCTGTTGTAAGAAAAAGAAAAGATATGTAGATATGTCTGTGTGTGCGTGTGGGTACACATCCATACATATAATTTCATACACACACATACACATAATTAATTATTTTAATAGTTAACAGTTTTAGTTAATAGCGTGCAATAGAACCAGCGTCTTAGGACCTACCTCTGTTGATAATTCGCCGTTTATGTAAGAATTTCATTTGCAACCCAAACAATATTCAGCCGAACTCAATTTGGCGAATAAAAGACGAAACAAATTGAGTTTCATTCGTTTGAAGGGGCTGCGCTACTGTTTGCTCTCGGAAATTTTGACATAGGTCGACGAAATTTTGTACGTACAGGGAATTGTTTTCTGAACTAATATACAGGAGTACCAAACACTCTTCTTTAAATAAACAGAAAGAAAAAACAAAAGAAGAATGCTTAATAGCAAGGCCAAGGTGAAATAAACAGAACGTCAAACGAAAGAAGGATGCCTCATTTGTAATATCTACCATAGACAGAGAATACTGTACACATATTATAATATTCACTTTTACTTAAAAATAAGCAACTTCTTAATGTGTCATGCTCAGAAACCGAAAACAGTACAACATTATTTTTAGTCAATGTCTACGTGATCGTCGGTAAGCAATTCTTTAACTCGGTTTTTTAATATGCGTCAACATGTCAAAAATAATGGAAAATTATTATATATAAACTTTTTACAAATGCTTTCAAAATTATATTATTCTATCATTGTCTCTATCATGTTTGTCTATGACAATTAGCTGAATATGATATTCCCAGTATTTGGTATTGACAAAGGAGCGACATCTTTTCATTTTTGTGATAAGCTACTTGCTGGCAACCTTAATACGTAACACACAACAGGGTCTCACGCTTAAAAATACGGTCTGTGGTGCCAGTTCTCAGAATTGCATTACATATGCAGCTAACTTCAAATATGTACATGTTATATATAATAATAGGTATATACATTAAAAACTGTTTATATTATAAACCGCTACATATAACATAAAATTGAGATAAAATCCACCGTTGAGCACAAGCCAACGTCCCTTGCTTATGTTGTACCTTGCTGAACAAAGGATAAGGCTATGGCAAACTACTCCTCCTGTTGAAGATCGCTGGGCTCTATACCCCCCAGTATAATCCCGATTCTCATACACGCTCTTTCTACAATCAAACATTTTTTTCATGTGTCCGTTGCAGCGCCGGGAGAGCCAGTAATAAACAGGTCCTTCACTTCTCCGGCAACGCGTCGTTAATGGTCTTATTGTTTGTTACGTACTTCCATGGACAGCGATAGCCACTTATCATCAGGTGGCCCTGTGCGCTTTTGCAGCCCATTTACATTAAAACAAAGTCATAAAAACCTCACTTCTATCGTATACCACCAAGGTGGGTTAGAATTCTAATATAGGATCAATTAGCGATTGATACTTTCGGTTCGTGAATCAATTATAGATTCTCTAAGTTCAATAAGATGAACTATTCCTGTTTCGTTGAACTAATCAAGTCTTCTAGAGGAGAGTGGTTTTATATATTAGTACGTTCAGCATTTTAGACTTCAGCACCACTTACCATCAGGTGGGATTGTGGTCGAGCATAAACTCATCGTGTCTAAAAAAAATATCAATGTAATAAATAAAGGTACGTTTTCAAATTTCGCATAAAGACGTACCCACACAACTGATGTTCTCATCAAGTAGGATGTACAATCGCAAGCAAAACAACTACCGCGCGTCATATCCTGAGTTTCGTCAACCCTCCGGTTCGTTCCCTCGTACAATACAGATAGGGGAGGCACGCCTTCAGAAGTCCTACCAACAAAGAGAAACGGTATAGCTATGAAATAATACATTTTGTAGTATCACCGCACGAGCTGACGGACATCAAATGCACAGCCCAAGTATAATAAAATCAGAAACATCTTACAGACAAATATAAATCAATAAATGCACCCAGCTTTTTATTAACTGCCACTAAAGCTATTGCAGCAGCGTCTAACACAACATTGCTTGAAACAATTAGCTTCACGGCAGCAGCTTGTTTGTGTCACATCATAATTTTAAAACACTCTATTATATCCACCTAATATTACGAGTAGCATAACTTCACGTAAATATAAACAACTTTATGGATTTTCCACAACCACGTGTTTTGTTACTCACTCTACAAATTATTGCAGCCGTTAAACTTTTGCACGTATTTGATTATTTAATAATGTTTGTAAAATGGTTAAATGCGATATAAATTAATAAATTAATTATAAATACTACCGTTTTCGGCTATCGCTCGTTATGCAGCAAGTCAATAATATAAACCGACAGATCCCCTATCAGAAGTTCTCTGTGTCAAAACATGCTTTATCACCATGGACTAAGTTTCAATTCGCGTACTTCATACATAGGACGTTTCAGCACTTTTAACTAAAGAGGAGTGTCAAGTGGCTGGCTCGTCCACCACCTTTTCATATTGCTATGTGCAAACTTGTTTTGCTGATGAGCTTGCTGCTGACTGGTGTTCAGTTTTTTTTAGAATACGCAAAGGACCATTTCATAAAGTTAAACAAGGCCGCGATGTGGTGACAAAATGCTGAGTCATTTCTTTAGAGGTACGCGTTTTGAAGTTCTGCTGTTAGAGGCCATATTACAAAGGCGTGCAACTAAAGAAATTTTCAAATTTTTATTTCGACTTTTTAAATTACGCTTAGTTACAATAAATTGATGTTTTGATTTTCACTTTATTTAATAAATTACCAATGATTCATTTATTTATCTTACAAAAAATTTCTAATGCTAGGTACTTTATTCTATTCTGCGAGCGTTGGCATTTTCAAATCGTTATGAGGCGCATTTATATCTACAGAAGCTAGACTAGTATTATTTAGTCTATTCCTGCGGTCTTAGATATAATAAGGTTCTGTTTTTACATTTTTATTATGATATCATGAAGAGCAAAAGCAAATCGTAACATATTACCTAGAATTTTTTATCTGCGTCAAAAAATTTGGAGATAAATAAATTTATATAAAAATGACGAACGCTTATTTCAAGCTTTATTAGTTTTTGTACATATGGAAAATCGTAAGTAATCTAAAGGACTGATCTTTAACTTATGCTATGATCAGAGGTAGGAAAGCTGTAGTCTTTACGTATCTTTATATTTTTAAAAACATATCTATACTACTCAATAAATCTGTTGAACTTCTCTGTATGTCTCGAGATATTTCAAAACCGACTTGACCGATCGCAATAAAAATTGGTACGTATTGAAAACACATCATTGGCTATATAAAACATCAGTAAACTTAATAATGTCTATTCGAAAAAAAAAATTAGAAATGTTTAATAATCGTGTACATATAATTAATTGTCTAACCCGAACGAAGTCGGACGGGGTCGCTAATTTTTATATAAGTATATTGCAGGAACCCACCTGCTAAGCTAGGAAATGTCAGTGTTGCAATACTATAACGCTTCTGTCGTACAAGTATATATTCATATTTGTTTTTTTTAGCGTAATTTATATTCATTTATGTATTTAACTTATTACGCACATTATTTACACATGCAAAAATTACTTATACCAGACTTCTTCGGCGGCAACGGAATCTAAACCCCTTCTTCAAAAGTTAATGTACTAAACTTGCAATAAAGGCATTTGACTACGCAAGTAACTTTAGGAGTACCATGTTAAAATTAAGCCACCAAATTGGATACAAAGCTCATGTAATCCAGAATACGAGTAATGTTAAGCGTAACGCCGAACAATTTTCTAATTAAAATTGTAGATCGTTGCACCCTCCAGTTACTGCGGCTATTATTTTCATAAAATGCTCAAGACCGCTATTTACCCCACCTTGCCGTTTCGGGTTATTTAAGTTTACACTAGAAGCTTTTCTCCATAAGTTATTCTATTATAAGAAATCACACAGCTTAGGCAACGTAAATCGGGAACGAAAGTTTTTAACGATTGATTTATTTACTATCTCTTTATTTACTCTTAGTAATGTGTTTATTGTGATAACGGATGTCTTGCCTGGTATTGTGACGTCAAGGCACCAGCGTGAATGTGAATCAGCAACCCAAAATGCAGAAAAAAGAACAGGGCAGAGAGGGGTGACAAGGCGTCCCGCAACGAATTCTCTCGTAGTGCGGTGTCCAACAACCAGTAGAACAAAGACGACTTCATTAAAGTGCAGTGTAAGAAGAAAACGCGTCTTTGTCGTAACTAATGTGGCACAGTACCGACAGGACTCAATAAACCTCCTACGTCCTGCCAAGCCAGTGACGCACGTCTACGACACCCGTCTCTATCACAACACGAACGTCTCTATCGTCGTAGAGTATTTAGAAAAAAAACGAAGTTTCAATTGGTGGTTGAGAAATTGACAACTACTGAAAGTCACCGGATGTGCGGCTTCGCTTCGCCGAAAGTGACGTAGTTTTAAATTAAATTAATATACTATGTATGTTAAACTTTAAGATATCAAAGTTATGGGCCACATAAATTGATAAATTCTACTGGCTATTGTATTTTATTAATAGTGGTACAGTATTTTAATTGATTACTACAATCACTAACACTGTGAATACAGTTAATAAAATAAGAAAAAAAAAATCTGTTCAATTAAATTTCCGAGAAAAGAAAATAAACAATGAAAATTCACGAACAAATAATAAAAACGAATAATTCCATTCGCTAAATAACAGAGCTAATTAACAATCAAACTCGTTCTCGTGTATTGAAAATAATTGCAAAGGGATTTATGAACTTGAAGTTGGTATTCAGCGAGTTGTTGAACTAGTTATTATATTAAAAAATACGAACGATGCTTAAGCTTCCATTGAAAATCCACTTTGTTCTGAGCATCTGCACCCGATTTACACGCAGAACGCAAACACTTTCACGTTCACATCAAATTTAGGTACGTATATTTACAGTTTTCAAATGTCCATCAATAACGTCATTACAAATTTATACTTTCAATAGCAATATGAAGGGATGGAAAAAGGATTTAAACGCAGGGGTGTG
>DWPT01005593.1:0-12104 GCA_018251895.1 Agathymus mariae mariae
AACGTCACTCGTTCCCCACTCTGCAGCCAAGCCCAGAAGTTCGGTAAAATAGCGTCAACCACCCGTTGGCGTATGTTGCGAGGTTCCTGGAGCCGATTATGCCAGCACATCAGAGCGCGCCATCTTGCTCTCCTCCTAAGCGTGCTAACCGTCTCTTCCTCAAAGGGTTCAGCCCTCTGACGGAGAACGCGGATCTCATGGAAGACCCTTGCGTCCAAATCCGCCAGAATGTCCAAAGGCGGAAAACGCCCTAGGACTGTCGCCGCCTCGTACGATATGGTACGATACCCACGGGCAATTCTGATTGCGATCGTACGCTGCGCGGCATTGAGTTTCCGCGCACGGCGCCGGCAGGCGGACAACTTGTCTGACCAGACCGGCGCACCGTAGAGCGCAATCGAGCGTACTACACCCGCATAGAGGCGGCGGACTTCTTCCTTTGGTCCCCCGAGATTTGGCAGCAGTCTGTGCATAGCACTCGCTACCTTATGACTCCGGGGGACAAGCTAACCACACTTGCTCGCGGTGCAACCTACTGAACAGACGACGAGGTTACAGCAAATGGTCCCAGCATTAATGATATCGCTAGGCTATTTACGACTTAGTTTAATTCCGACGGAATTTGCACGATGTTAACGTAATTTGCCGTCCTGGGTAGCTACCACACTCCTTCTAAACCAACCCTGAAGTTTCATACGTGTTTCGTCGCATCGTCGGAGAATTAGTAATAATATGCGACTCCTGTTTCCTTTTTGTTCGACATTGCGTCATTGACGGTTTTTTTTGTTAACACCGTGGTTGTGATGACCATATATCTTTGACCGAATATTTCAGAATATGTTAGCAACAATTTCAAGCATTATTGTAGCTAATATTTGTTTTTATTCGGGAATAGTTTTAGTGCATGGTTATTTGTTTTGGTTTATATTAATAGAAAGAAATAAAGAAAAGGTTTATTTCGCCAAATAACTTGGATACTGCAACCTTGTAACATAATATAACATATAGAACTCAACAAATAAGAAAAAAAGAAAAGAAAAGAAACTTAATTTAAATAATTTACGTAAAATAATAATAGTAATAAACCGGTTAACGGTTAACCGGTGTTGCAATACCCATCAAATGACGAAAAGGGACGCACTCAGCGGAGGTCGTTGTTTCGCAGTACGTAGCTGGTAACGGCCACCGCAGCTCATCGACAGCCCTATGTGATATTGACAGGTGCGATTTTGACATGTTGCTAACCAAATGAAAATCTTGCAAAACTTGTAAACAAGTAAACATTTGTATAAGTGGAACTTTTTATTGAAACAGAAATTTCATTAAATTTGTCATTTCCTAAACAAACAAATTTAAATATAAATTCTATTTTTTTATTGCTCCTATGTTATACTATTTTTAAACAGGGAAAAGTAATTAAGGTATACTAGAATGCAATGATTAAGGCTTTAAAACAGCCTATTTGGCACGCTCAAGAATCGGGTCGAGTTTATAATTTTAGGGAATGTTCTTTGTTACGAGCGTAGTAGAAATGGAACATTAGTAAAAGTCAAGGTTCAGTGAAGTATTAGACTGGTTAGTATTTAATAGTTACTTTCAGTACTTTAATAACATATTCATATATTTTAGTTTTCTTAATCATCGATAAAAATATGTTGAATATGCCCGTGTGAATAAAATGTGGCTTTGCTTTGTAAATAGGATTTAATACTTAAATGTCAGTACTTTTTAATACAATTATAAGTAATCGATCAATAACCTCTCATCATAGCAAAATTTCGTTTTTAAGTAATTGAATTGCTTTTTATAGATACGTGTATACCTATTGCGAAAAGAAATGGTGTTAAACATAAAGTTCTCGACGCTTCGGCATCATATGTACCTAACACTATTTCTCTAAATATTTTATGAAATTGATTTCTTAAGGTTCAAAACATGACAGGCGGATAATTCACTTTTATTTGTCGAAATAGGTTACTCGGATATATCTTCGTCGTCTTTGTGTTTTTTATACATTATTAATTCCTTGTAATTTTGTTTGCTACAAAACAAATAATGAAATAAATTGATTTAAACGATGTCTTGTAAGTAATTTGATCTGCATAGTAAAATATTTCATTAAAATATTTCTTTGAAATGTATGTTGATATTTTTGAAAATGGGTGTATATTCAATGAATTGTACGAATAAATTGAAAAATATAAATTTGAAATACGGTGCATAGCGAAGGTCTCACATCTAGCATCTGTCCATGACATGACGCGAAATTTACGTTGGCGTAAAAATAGCTTAAATTACAACTCAATGCACATTTTAACGCTATATTCCCTTAATGCTGTCTACACTTTTAGTTCAAGTTTTGTTTACATAAAAGCTACCTTAAAAGTACTCTTGATTAAATTTCGTGTTTTTAATAAACATAATAGTTTCTCAATTATCTTTGAATGTTACATTTATATAGGTAATTTTTGTTAGAAAAATGCAAACTAGTTTTCGTTTTGGTTTGGTACTAGCTGAAATGCTATTTTCATATTCCGTTTCTATCATAAACTCATCGACATCATCGTATTACAGAAAGTTCTCATAACTACGTTTACACGTGAACTTGCAAAATTCCAACTCGTTCTTACCGTTATCAGTAACATATATTAATTAGGGTAATTGCTTAATCACCCTTTCAAATTTCGGATCCGATGGTTCTACAGGCCCAGGAAACTTCAAGCTTCCGAACAAAGTTGAATGGATAAAATTGGGCCACGGAAACCGGTTGAAACGAAGTTATATAAAAATGTACATGTTTATACAGAATGTTCTGGTTCTTTTCGTTATAATAAGTTCTGCAATTTATTTGCTGTTTTGTTTGAAACTTGCATCAAACGTTACGTCGGTTTGGTTTGCAATATACATATTTTTAAACTTTCAGGGACATTATAGCTATTATTTCCTACAATGTAACGTCCCTCAAAGCTATTGATATAATATTTTATGCTTATATATACATCTTATGGCAATTTTATACCAATTGACAATGTATGAGTTATAAATATGAGTAGTTTTGAGGATACTTAAGGATTATACATCACAGAAAATTATTTTCATATAAGTCAATTTTTTATATTTTTAATTCGTAACGCAATCTAGTTTTTATTTTTGATAGCCATAAAATGTATTTATAAAAAAATAAAGTTTGTTATTGTGATATTTCCAAAATACAAAAACTATCAACTCGAGGATCGTATTATAGTTTGGTTTGTCTGTACTTACCAAAGTGATTAAATTGCTTAAATATCTTTGATATCATATAAGTGCCCAAAATAACTGGGTATTTTAAATGTGTATACATTTGGAATCTTTCGTTGTCTATCGGGAAGTTTTATGATGAATAAAGTTAGTCTTGTTGGATACGTTACGGATTCAACGAGTGTCCGTGTTCGTAGTTGTGTGTAATGAGTCCGTGAGTGATATTATAAGGATTACGTCATTATCTGATGTAAAAAGTTAATACTTCTATTTAAAAAAAAACTTTAAAATCAGTATGGGATCTCTTTCGAAGAATACCTCTAAATGTTATTGTTTTACATTATTATTGTAAATAAACGACTGTATGCAACGTATAATATGAAACTATCATTATTTCCGTATTAGATTTTATTAGCCAGGAAACTTTTAGAACATATGTGACAACTTTTCAATGACGAAAATTTATGGCGAATTCTATTGGCGGATTGAAATGTAACTAAGCGAAATGTCAAGTTTGTCTCCGCTTCGCCATTTCCTCTCCAAGGCAGAACCCAAAACTGTTTACTAAAAATGCTTAATAAGGAACGCTCTTAGCAAGTTTGGAGCTTGGCTAGAAGCCAGTTTGAAAGTTCTGCAAAGATGCCAATCTGTAAACTTTAAATGAAGTGTTGTCCCGCTGTATACCTTCGTCACCATTGGCGAACTAGTTTAATTTTCAAACGAATTTTAATTCAATTTACGATCGTGTGACACATTTTAATGAAACCCTGTACTTTTGGGCGTAATAAACTTTAGTCCAAATAACCAACCTTTAGTCCAAATAACCTTCTTTTCTCGGAGTGCACACCGCTGAAAAATACACAGGACAATAGCATCGTCCGCTTCTGTTGGAGAATGATAGGCTCTAATAGCCAATTTGTCAAAGTCCTAGTCATTTATTCACACATATTTTAATAGTAACTTTTTACTTATTTAAACGTCCATAGGAGGTGGTGACCTATATCAATTGGGTCATTTCCTTGTTTGACTGGCAATAGCATTAATGAACGCTTAGTTTGTGTCATGCAAGGCAGAACTTTGCGGAGGTCTTTTATTTAAGCTTAATAGCTATCTGGTGATAACAGCTTGAACACATTAAAGTGTCTTCTGAAATATAACTTTATGAACTAGCGGTGATCGAGCTATAGATTGCACTAGTATCAAAGTTGCTTAACCCGGTTGATCACTTGCTATTGACCTCAACCATCGAGCTATGAGTTTATACTATTCAGTTTTGTGAAGCTTTATATAATCTCAGTGATAGTCATCAGTGAAATATAAACAAGGTCTTCAGGTCATAAATTTTTGTTTACGCTATAGATAGCTTACTAATGTAGATGCTTGTTCGTAAAATAAAAATAAAAATCTTTATACAGGTTATAGAATATTAATTTCGTAGTAAAACGACTTGGGATGATTATCATCTTGTAAACGGTAAGTGGAATTAACTGTAAAATTTATTCGATACATATCTTCAATAAGATGGGAGGAAATTTCGTCTCGAGATTCTAATAGGTATGCCACGGAAATAATGGCACGAATGAATATTAATATCGAGGACTTGAATGGCATCTCATCTTTGCATTGCAAAGAGATTTCTGCCTTCAAAATTGAACTTGTGATAGATTAAAGCGTTACTATCGTCCCGGTTCATTGAATAAATTGATTGCTAACCGGCTATTAGTTGTGATTTCTCTTTGAATTTAAGTTAACGTTCTTTCAAAGCTTAGGAAAAGTCTGCCATGACGTATGCCTTCCACCTGAGGTTGATTGTTTATAAATATGTTATTTAGATATGTTAACCTTGAATATGTTATATAGATCAAATTTATATTATATGCTTTAATTATTCATTGTCACCATTATCATGTTATTATTTGGGAAAAATTTACAAATATCAATATCGTATTTGTAGTATAAAAAAAATTCGTGCGGATTATCGTAGGTCACCTCCTTGGGAGTCATGCCCACTATTGAAATAATTCGACATGGCCCTGCTTGTACAACTATGATAGAGCTAATTTTGGAAAAGAAACACAATGGAAATTTTGGATCAAGTACTAGGTTAGTTGGCCCGAAAGAATTATAGCCCAAAGTTACCACATCAAATTAATAATATGTAATCAACTTAATAATCTGTGTCACAAAACTTAGAAAAAGACATTTGTAATTTTAATGTAATATTATTTTTAAATTATATTCCTTAATCTTGCTGATACGATCAATGTTTGCTGATTTTAAGGAGGATTATCGAGATCAAGTAGATATTTTATATTTAATTATAGTTTTGTGCTCTACTATTTATGTTATATTCATAGATGTAGTGCAAGGATGTTATGGAGCTCCGAAACCATAACCGAATATGTCCGAATCCGAAACCGATAGGCACAGAATCAAAATGAAAAACGTTACGACAGGTTTTCTCCGGTTGAGCCGATCCCCCGTCGCTTTTAGTTTTAAATTGTTTTTATTAAACTATTGCTTATGTTTATAATTATTGCTTTTACATAATACCTAGAAATAAAATATGATTGTTACCTAAATAATTTTTTTTTTAAGTCTTATATCATCTAATATACGTAAGTGAAATTGACCGAAGCAATCTGATAATTCGAAATAATTTCAAATCCTTAACCGAAAACTGTAAAATATTATTCATATATTCGTATTTATATCCAGATCCGAATTCATTACATTACATTACATCCATAATGTACTGTAAGGAATACATAATATTGTTTTTTATTGTACATAATAAATGTTATAAGTAGTATTAAATGTTCTTACCTATATGAGGCGCGGTCAGTTGGCAATTAAATACGAGCAGAATTAATTGTAATACAGAATATTATTCACAGTATGACTGCGCATAACCTTATAATAATACAAATTTTATTGACAATATAATTGTGTTTGTTAACAATTTTGGGGCGATTAATTAAGGCAAAGTATCCACGAATAATAGCTTACTATTGATTTCGTTTCTGTATCATTCCTATTTTCCAAAGCATCGAATGAAAATGTAAAGACCGTCATCATATTAGATCTTATTTATCTATTCAGTCGATCCGTTTGTCTTCTAAAGCTTCCAATTATGCAGATCGATGATACCTAGGTATAAAATATCTTAATACTTTGTACCTAACTAATTCAAATCAGATGCAAGAGTATTAACGAGAACGAGAAAGCCGGCCTAGCCTTATTTACGATGGAAAAATACGCGCATATATTTGAGAACACTGATCGGATATTTCTTTAATTGAAATGGTGATATATTTACCGCCCCTCCCCATGCCACCTTGGTTGCTGTGACGTGTTGCCAACGTCTGTTATGCCTTTGATGTTACAGACTCCGAGGGACGGCGATACCCACTAACCAATAGATGGCTTATATACTCATCTGTTTGTCGTGGACTTAAAAAAAATGTAATTCGTTTTGCTCAAGCAAAAAGTTCTTTAGTTTACAAAAAGTATCCATACTATATCAGGACTAAGAAATTTTGTATGCTATACTGAAAAGTAATAAATTTACACCCACCATTTATAGTATGGCGAACTGGGAAAAGTGTGGTTTATTGCACGGCATTTTTTCGTCAATAGTAACTGAATAGCCCATGCCGTTAAATGGTCTGACCATGCGCCCGTTGGTACTGATGAGCCGAGGGTTAGCTACTGATTCTACGGCTGCAGCTGTGGAAGTTACAATGACAAATCGAGCAGAGTTTTTGTGCGACATATCAGTTGCAGTCATGCCGTTGGAGAAAAACATGCTTTGACAAATTACTTAAACTATCTCACATTATCTATATATATCTATTTACGTTTTTTAGATATCCGAACGAAATTACTTGAGATAATTCAGTATGGCTATGCTAACATATCGATTTGAACTTCATTCTTTGACACGGTGAGTCAGATCTGTGTCCTGCTCACATCTTAATTTGTATAAATTATGTGCGTATTCAAAGTTTAATATCACATCCATACATGAGTTGTGTGTGTTGGGGTCTAAATGCTGTATTAAATTTGCAGATCCGTGCATTGACATTTTGGTAGACTCCCTCATTTTGGGAATGAAGAACCGACTTCGAAACTGAAATAAACATGGGGTTTGACGGTAGTTAGTTTTTGTGGTAATTTTTGCATAAAACATTGTCAGACCCATAGGCACATACCAGTCTGCGTCAATAAATTAACATTATTAGGAGGAAGGAAAATAATTAGAATAGTTAAATGAGGATCAACATATCACTTGACACAATAGAGTTGTGCATTCAGACATGCAACCACAACACAGGTAGTGAGTTAAACTTTATCTATCAAAACTTTATCAATCGCCAGCTTGCTTCAAGTTGACTGTTGATTCCAACAGTTTAAGGAAGCATTCTTCCATTATCTTCATAGCTGGCGTTAACAGTTAGATTTGTAGTTTACTATTTACGTCGAAATGTTAAATTTGCTTTCTGACAATCTTATCAGGTTTATATGGTAAAATAAAACCTTCAGAGTATTTCTTGGTTTGGAATAGCGCAAGGATGTGCAGTTCCTTGCTAGCTTAGGCAGTAATTGTTAATTTAATTAACATATTAGTAAGCCAGGTTAGGGACTTAGGGGTTCGAATCCAAGGGAACCTCTCCTATTCACTTTATTACTGCTAGATCACTAGAATGAATTTGCTCTAGAATGAAATTGGTTTGACTCTATACCACCCAGATTGAGCCAGATAGTTCTGGTCCATGGTGTGGTGGAGGTAAAGTTTGTTTCATCATGTTATTACCACCATTTCGTACGAACCTGGTCATCACCAACCGATTTTTTAAATCAACGGTTTCGCTTGCTATTTTGGAAGAGCTATTATATGCATCTTCACTGATTCCTGGTGCTTCTTGGAAGTTCAGTTCAATCTTACTGTCACGACGTGCTTTAAAATTTCATAATTAAAGAGCTATTGTCTTCATTCAATATACTCTTAATGTCTTAATAAGGTAAGTTATAAGGTTACCCACCTACATATTTCTACAGAGTTTCGTGTCACAGTAATAAATAAACATCTGTTCTTGCAATAAACCTTTTACGATGCTCTCAATTTACCCTGCCTTAGCTTATGTCAGTTACTGAACCCGGGATATGATATTATATATTTAAAAAAAAAAAATTACGCTTTAATTAAGCTTGGTCAGTAACGCAGTTGTTTTCAATAGTTAAATTTAAAATTTCAATCACTTTTACATGGTAAATTCAAATTTTATTGCCAGTTGTATCAAGTGATGGTATAATTTGTGATATACTCAGATATAATTAATAAAGTGATTTGCCGGTTATTTTATTTAATGGAAAATCTTTTTTTTTCCAATTCATCATTACCATAACAATACATAATTGTCCCACTGTTGGGTTCGGGTCATCTGTTGCAATGAGAGGAGTTAACGCCATAGTCCGCCATGCTAGCCAACGGCGGCTAGCAGATTTTATTAATATCTGAGAATATTAGTAAGAACGTTTGGGTATGGTTTACTCAAGATGTTTTCTTTCACCGAAGCCAGTGATAATTAATTAGACCGACGACTTCACGCAGGGCGACCGACATTAGGCTACCACTAGGCTACTAATTCTTACTAAGCCCCCACTGCCGTATATGAACATCATAATTGTGTATAGGATGTCGGTAAACAATACAAATGTTTAGATTTTGTTACCTTCAGTTGTTATGTTTTCTTATAATAATAAAATACCGAAAGTTGTATTAGTATTTATGATATATTTTTATAAAATAGCTGTAAAATTTAGAGATTGCTCAATTCTAATTAGGTTTCGGACGCGCTGTTGGGTTTTTGTATTTCTGGTTTTGCACCCGAAGTTGTTTTTTTATAATTTTCAGATACCTGTATGTCAGTACCATCCAAGATCCTCTGCAAGGTGCTGTTGAACAGATTATCAAGAGCTGTTGAACCATTGCTGCGGAAGGAACAGGCAGGCTTTAGACCAAATCGTTCGTGCACGGACCAGATTTATACACTCCGAATCATAGTGGAGGAAGCATCTGAATGGCAACGAGAGGTATACCTTACTTTCGTCGATTTCGAAAAAGCTTTCGACACAGTCCGATGGTCTAGAATCAGGTGCCGGCTTGACGAGATTGGAGTTCCATCCAAGATCAGGAACACCCTGAACGCCCTCTACAGGAAATAATCTTGCAAGGTAGAGCACGATGGCCTGATCTCCGAAGACATCACTGGGTACGCGTGGATAAGCAGGGCTGTCTCTTTTCACCGTTAGTGTTCCTGATCGTACTAGATGGCATAATGCACAGAACAAACGAGGGCAAGCGGCGCGGTATAGAGTGGGGGTCAACCGAACATCTGGACGACCTAGACTACGCTGATGACCTGTGCTTGCTCAGCCACAAACTCGTCGACATAGAAGCCTAACTAGACGACCTACAGTGCGAGGCGTCCCTCGATGGTCTCAAAATTAACATGCGGAAGACCTAGGAAATGCGCTCCGAAGGAAGGAACTCGCTACCACTGACACTAGGCTCGCAACATGTAGAGCGTGTATAGAAGTTTACTTACCTTGCCAGTGTCATGTCAGAAGCTGGAGGGTCTGAAGAGGATATCGCTTCTAGGATAGCCAAAGCACGGGCGACCTTTGCACAGCTGCGACCTATATCAGTCTAGGGAGCTGACGGGGAGAGTGAAATTGAAAATATTTCGCTCGAACGTTAAAACTGTCCTGCTACTCGTATATGGGTGCGAAACGTGGAGGGTGACAAAAGATATCACGCAGCTGATCCAAGTCTTCATAAACCGATGCCTACGACAGATTCGTAGAATTTAGAGTAGTAGTTGTATGTTATATGCAAATGTGCAAACAACTATTATTTCCTAATAGTAACTCGCTTTTGCATTGTTTTGGAAAATTCAGTGGGGACCGTTCCATTTCCTAGAATAAAAAGTGTCCTAGACTTAGATTTTTTATATGAATTTGAATTTGTTTAGTGGTTTTAGTGATGATTTTTATGTGAAAAATATAACCTCAATAACCTACCAACTGCTACATTGAAATTTAAAAAAAAATTATATGTTTTTTAGTATTAATAGCCGATAAACGAATAGACGAGCCACCTGGTAAGTGGTAACCGTCGGCCGTGGACATCAGCACGACTACAGGTATTACTGATGCGTTATCGGTCAGGAATTGAGAAGAAAGTAAGAAAGCAATGCATATAATTAAATGTATAGATTCCGTGAGAACAGACACATTTCCCGGGATTTTTTATTTTTAATGTATTACTATAAGTCTATAGTGTACATTTTTTTTTCAGATTTCATGATAAATATTTGCCGCTCATTGACATCAAATGAGATGGCATCTGGGCTTCTCTCTTCACTTTTATCTTTGACTAGGCTTTTTCTGATCACGTCGCTGGGCTTAAATTATTCAAAATGTATTGGTGGTTTATTTAATCATAATGAAACCGTGATTTAAAATTTAATAACAATATCAGAATTTCATAAATTTAAAGAGCGATTTTCAAGAAATGCTCAAACATAATATTTTGCTATTTTCCTAAGTGTAAGTGTAAGTTGTAACCAGGCTTCTAACTGCACGGAGTACATAATTATTTTGTTTGTGCAATAGTTTATACGTCTAAATTCGGTTCCCAGACTTATCTCATAGACAGACCACTTTCAAAATGCCGCTGGTTCGGGTGGACCTCTTGTAGCTACATTTCTACTACTAACTACATTTCCAAAACTCGACAAAAAATGTGAAGATTAGATCTAATTATGGAAATTTGCGTTGCTGCTGAGTTCCAACTAAGAATTAATAGTTTTCGAAAAAAAAGTGAAAATTTATTGATTAATTAATTAATTTATTGTACTGTGAGTGGATGTCAAAAAAGTTATAAGTAACACTCGCTGACCTTCTTAAAATATTATCTGCCTACACATTGATAGGTGAAGTCGAGCCAACATTTTAGCTCTTCACTATCGAAAGCACGTAGATTTTCGTGGACCCCCGCTTACGAATTGTGTACGCCCATTTTTTTGTCACGTTAACGTAGACGTAACTTAGACCCTTGGGGGTCCATCTGGGCCAATTTGGGAACTAAAGCCTTTAAACTGTGCTGTGTCTGTCAGTCAGTGTAAGAATTTTATCAATCATGTTTCTATAGTTTATATGAGTGATTATTCAACCCTTTTACGCCTATTAAATATACTGTTCAGATGCCAAAAACTACATAAGTTTAATTCAGGAAATGTTAAGCCAAAATTATAAAACAGAAATTTCGTATTTAGTAAATTCTGATTTTGAACACCATATAAATTCAATGGGACAAAATGAGTGTTTTTATAAACACGACAAATATTTGGCTAATTCACTATGCGTACAATTTTTTATTTGTTCAACTTGAAATATGTCATTTTATGCAGGAACTTGGAAATTTATATGGGCAATCGACTAATGGGTTATTGAAACACTTTATATAAAATAAACTTTTGAATTTGCTTTACACGAATTTCACATTAACTTATAATAAATTATAAAGTTCAGCTAAAACAAGAAAGCGTTACATGGCTGGTGGTAATCAAGTTTGGTGTGAGTCTTCAAATATATTTTGGGTCACGTTTGTTGCCATAAAGAATAATATAGAAATAACTTCAGAACAAAATAACACATGTTTATGACGTAGGTATTATAGTTTTCATAAACCCTGTGCGTTGTATTATAAAAAACTCTATAATTTCTGGCAGAACAAGGTGTCGTAAGAGACGACAGAAGCCAGCCTGCTTGGTGGTAGGGCTTTACGAAAAGATTAT